>CAWUFW010000109.1:1702500-1810000 GCA_963921515.1 Calotriton arnoldi | reverse complement strand
GGGTGTGTGTGTGTGAGGGGTGTGTGTGTGTGTGAGGGGTGTGTGTGTGTGTGAGGGGTGTGTGTGTGTGTGTGAGGGGTGTGTGTGTGTGTGTGTGAGGGGTGTGTGTGTGTGTGTGAGGGGTGTGTGTGTGTGAGGGGTGTGTGTGTGTGAGGGGTGTGTGTGTGTGAGGGGTGTGTGTGTGTGAGGGGTGTGTGTGTGTGTGTGAGGGGTGTGTGTGTGTGTGTGTGAGGGGGGGTGGGTGAGAGGGGAGTGTGTGAGAGGGGAGTGTGTGAGAGGGGAGTGTGTGAGAGGGGAGTGTGTGAGAGGGGAGTGTGTGAGAGGGGAGTGTGTGTGTGTTCCAGTTAGCATCCTGTGTGCAGTTCTGTAGCTGTCGTTGGATGTTATTGGAGTCTCTCCTGAGATGTGGGTGTCTGTGCTTTTGTCATTTGTCTTTTCTGGGACCTACTATAATCAGGAACCCTTCAGGCATCGCTGCACCTCACAAATGATTCAATGAAAAGAAACCTTCAGTACTCGAGGTAAGTTGCCAAGCACTTTGGCACCCCGGAATAACTAAGCAGCTGGTGAGATCCAGAAGATGAGACACCTGGAGGTCCTCAGCTCCACATTGGTGGAGAAAGTTGTTCCTCCTACTGGTCCAGCATCTGGTAGGCACTATAGAGGTCCAGCCCTGGAAACCAGTCTGCCAGTCTGCCATCCCTTGCTGGAGTGGTGGGCTTTCTCACCACTGCCACGCAGCGAAGGCCCAGAACGATACTGGTGAGAACTCAAATCAGCCAGATTGTTTTACTTTCTTGGCTTTAATTATCTGAAATCCGCCAGTGTGAGGGACACAGTGCCATCTCATTGGCCTTAGCATTCCACGGTGTCTTCCTCTGCCTTTAAAACCCCAGTGAGAGGAGCACGGTACCATCTCATTCATCTTAGCATTCCACGGTGTCTTCCTCTTCCTTTAAAACCCAAGTGAGAGGAACACGGTACCATCTCATTCATCTTAGCACTCTACTGAGTCTTCATCTTCACTGAAGACCCCAGTGAGAAGGGCATGGTACCGTCTCATTGACCTCGGCATCCTATGGTGCCTTCACCTCCACTTAAAACCCCAGGGAGAAGGACATTGTGTTGACTCCTTAACTTCAGCATCCTCCTGTGTCCTAGTCTCCACCTAAAACCATAGTGGGGCGGACAGTGTTCAGTCTCCTTGACCTCAGCATCCTACGGTTTTGTCATCTCCGCTTCCAGTTGCTGGTTTAGTGGGACGAAAATAGTCGGAGGCAGAGGGCTACCAGAGAACAGAGGTGCCTTTGTGCACACAGGGTAAATCAAACACACAAAATACTATCACCGTTTGTGTGTTTGATGTACCGCCCTAAGTGGCCAGGGTATGCCCAGACGTGGGTTCTCTGCTCACTGTGCCACTGGAACCAAGCTCTACGCGGCTGAAGAACTCCAACTAGGGCAGAGCTGGACTTGGGTCGCTTGTGATCTGTTCAGAGAGGTCTTGGCCTGCCAGTTCAATCTGGACTGTTCCTATTGGAGAAGAGTGAAGACTGATTTGCATAGGGCTGGGACTAATCTGAGGTGGGTGGGTCAAAAGAATGCGGAGTTGGATTGCTACCCCGAGCGATTGCCAGTGGTTAGACTTATTGCAAGCATCCTTCCATCAACTTTTGTGTGTTTGAACTTCCGAAGCAGGCTTCACCCTGTGCCAGTTAGTGTTCCTGCTAAATCACCATGGCCTCTGATTTTGTTTCCATGGGGACACCCATCACCTGTAACTGGGCCTCCTTCCTCCAGCAGATCCTTGGGAAGGAACTGTAAAACTTCCAGTTCCAGGGTCACGTGATCCATACGTAACCTGCGGGGATTGATTCCAGCGAATAGCTCCTTTCTCCTACCTGCATCTTCTTCCTGATCTCCCTCCCCTTTACTCAGTGGCAGCTCCTCCGCTAAGGCGGAGGTGAGTCGCCCCAGTGCCTTGAAGCAGTAAAAGAAAGGAAAAAATAAAAGGATTATAACGTTATGTTATCATTTTATTTTGTCCTCCTGCTGTGGCAGCTTTGCGTGACAAGGCGAGGCTGCAGAGTGATAGCCCCCTCCAAAGTGCGCAATGACCGTTTGGCTGGCCCTCTCTGGCCAGCCAGTCATGCGCACTTTCCCTCTTCTCCATACAGGCTGCATTACAGCGTGCATGGAGACCATGCCCAGGTCCCCAGTCCCTAGCTGAGCGTCGAACAACAGCGATCAGACCAATCACAACGCTGCAATCACAGCGCTGCAAGTGCAGTGTTGTGATTGGTCAAGGGAGCCTGGCTGCCTGCTTCCTGATCCAGTCCAGATGCAGGAGAGACGACGGAGAGACGCGGCGGTAAGGTAAGTTTGTTTCCTTTTCCAAAATAACCCATTCCCCCCTCCCTCCCGCCCTCTCTCCCTGCTGGCTCACCACCCCCAATCCATACTAGCCGCTACTGCCTTTACCCTCGCCTTTGTAGTAAGGTTTGCACAATGTAAATCCCGCATAGACGTTTATCTTTCGTGGTAATCCGGCACCGCGTGCCTTTGAAGTCTAACTGGTGGCTATTTAAGTGAACCGGAACTTCAAACCAGCAGCAAACTAGATTCATGGTGCGGCTCTGCGTTACTGCAGGTAGCAGATTTCATGATGCCATGCCGGCATCACCCTGCCACGTGATGTGGTCCTAGCTGCCAAGAGTCGCGGAGGTGGGACAGATTAGCTGCCATCGCCCTGGCTCCTGAGATAGTCATCACCTCCACTCCACGCCCGAAATCAGCATTTTCAACTTGGAATGAAAACTTCTTTGCCTTTTTTTTAAAATTCGTAAATCTACCGAAATTCTGACAAGACATGGAACAGATAACACGCTCTGGCATGCGAGCCGGCAGTAGTTAAGGTCGAGGGAAAAGAGCAGAAAGGATCTTGTGTATTTGGCCTGCTGGCCTCCCTCCATCAGCATTTAAATATCTCATATCCTGAGTGGAAGCCAGCCGAGCTGGCCTTGTCCCTGCCCCACAGAGCGCCTGCCAAGGCCCTGCCTGGCTTTTAAATCTGGGAGATATCTGGAGGGTCTTTCTCGATCTCTTCACTGGCCAGAGCTTGAAGAGGCCTTTCATACGGGTCAGGCGAAATCTGGAAACACTAAGCCGGGTCTGTTGCGAGGATCTCAGGACAGGATGGGTGCTATGCATGAACCAAATCCAAAATGTATTTAGGACCAACTCCGGCTTTTGCCTTGAACATGTATCAGAGCTTTAAACTTAATGCGATTCGAGATGGTAAGCCAGTGCAGCTCACGGAGAAAGGTTTGAAACTGAGGCGAATTTGGGTAAGTTTGAAACTGAGGCGAATTTGGGTAAGTTTGAAACTGAGGCGAATTTGGGTAAGGTTTGAAACTGAGGCGAATTTGGGTAAGGTTTGAAACGGAGGCGAATTTGGGGAAGGTTTGAAACAGACGAATTTGGGTAAGGTTTGAAACGGAGACGAATTTGGGTAAGGTTTGAAACGGAGGCGAATTTGGGTAAGGTTGAAACTGAGGCGAATTTGGGTAAGGTTTGAAACGGAGGCGAATTTGGGTAAGGTTTGAAACGGAGGCGAATTTGGGTAAGGTTGAAACTGAGGCGAATTTGGGTAATCGATAAAGAAGCATTCTGCACAAGCTGCAATCTGTGGATAGTGGATTTATCAGCGCCCAGGTATAACACATTGTTATAATCCAGTCTAGAGATAATGAGAGCTTGAATCACTGTCCTTTGTGCAGAAAAGGGGGATCAGCCAGAGGGGACCCCGATTTAATGTACTGGAGAATACAATTAAAAGATGTGATGTCCAGAGGGGACCATAATACGTTTAGATGATTGATATGGGGATGCCTGGCTTTGCAGGCACTGGTATGGTGATGCTTGGCTACGCAGGCAGTGGTATGGTGATGCTTGGCTACGCAGGCAGTGGTATGGTGATGCTTGGCTACGCAGGCAGTGGTATGGTGATGCTTGGCTACGCAGGCAGTGGTATGGTGATGTCTGACTTCACAGGCAGTGATATGGCGAGCCCTAGCTTCGCTGGCAGCGGTATGGTAGTGTCTGGCTTTGCAGGCAATGGTATGGCGATGTCTAGATTCGCAAGCAGTGATACGGTGACACCTGGCTTCGCTGGCAGCGGTATGGTGACGTCTGGCTTCGCTGGCAGTGACATGCCGAGCTCGCCCCAGACACTCTGATAAAACGCCCTATAGAATTGCACCCAGTCAGGCTGGGGCGGCTCCTGAACCATGGCGGCAGCAGATTGAGTCCTGTGTGGCCAACACATACCCTGTACTCAAAGTCTGGTGCAGAAACGACCCTAGTGGCCAGGCAGAGAATGACAACGTTGGAGATTCATAGAACTGAGTGAACAGAACATGACATGTGACGCTGGCAGCCAACACAGACGATTAGATGTGTTTAGGGAGCTTTGTAACTTGGGTCGGTCATTGGTTCATTTATTTGTTCTGACTAATGTTCTCACTGAGATGACTTCTGCAGAAGCACCATCCAGTGGCCAGAGTACACCCTGTGGTGAGCTCCAAGTTCGGCAAGTCTCACGCAGTAGCGACTCCAGTGGTGAGGCAGAGTATAGCGCTGGTGATGATCTGAGTGAGCAGGACAAAGCTCATGCAGCAGAGACCCCTAGTGGTCAGGCAAGGAACTGCACCGGCAGAAGTCATGGAATGAGCGAGACAAAGCACACGCAGCAGCGTCCACCAGTGGACAGGCAGAGAATGGCACTGGCCAAAGGCCTCACCACGTATCAGGGGACAGTAGACCCTGCTAGACTGAGCAGGAGGATACTGCAAGCGGAACACTTCACTAGAGAAAGGATCCATCTGTAAAGCTTCTGCTTTACGGATGAACTAGCCCTGCCAGCTGGCAGCTGGACATGACAGCTGAGTCTGGGATCAAACATCATCTTCACAATGTATTTAGGCAGCAGAGTCCGGCTGTTTGTGAGTCAAACGAGAGCCAGGCACGTCAGAGAGAAAACCAAGCGGCAGGCTCCTCCCAGAGAGAACCAAGCGGCAGGCCCCTCCCAGAGAGAACCGGGAGGCAGGCTCCTCCCAGAGAGAACCGGGAGGCAGGCTCCTCCCAGAGAGAACCGGGAGGCAGGCTCCTCCCAGAGAGAACCGGGAGGCAGGCTCCTCACACAGAGAACCGGGAGGCAGGCTCCTCACACAGAGAACCGGGAGGCAGGCTCCTCACACAGAGAACCGGGAGGCAGGCTCCTCACACAGAGAACCGGGAGGCAGGCTCCTCACACAGAGAACCGGGAGGCAGGCCCCTGACAAAGAGAGCCAGGAGGCAGGCTCCTCACAAAGAGCCAGGAGGCAGGCTCCTCACAAAGAGCCAGGAGGCAGGCTCCTCACAAAGAGCCAGGAGGCAGGCTCCTCACAAAGAGCCAGGAGGCAGGCCCCTCAAAAAGAGAACCGGGAGGCAGGCCCCTCAAAAAGAGAACCAGGCGGCAGGCTCCTCCCAGAGAGAACCAAGCGGCAGGCTCCTCCCAGAGAGAACCAAGCGGCAGGCTCCTCGCAAAGAGAACCAGGCGGCAGGCTCCTCGCAAAGAGAACCAGGCGGCAGGCTCCTCGCAAAGAGAACCAGGCGGCAGGCTCCTCGCAAAGAGAACCAGGCGGCAGGCTCCTCGCAAAGAGAACCAGGCGGCAGGCTCCTCGCAAAGAGAACCAGGCGGCAGGCTCCTCGCAAAGAGAACCAGGCGGCAGGCTCCTCGCAAAGAGAACCAGGCGGCAGGCTCCTCGCAAAGAGAACCAGGCGGCATGCTCCTCGCAAAGAGAACCAGGCGGCAGGCTCCTCGCAAAGAGAACCAGGCGGCAGGCTCCTCGCAAAGAGAACCAGGCGGCAGGCTCCTCGCAAAGAGAACCAGGCGGCAGGCTCCTCGCCAAGAGAACCAGGCGGCAGGCTCCTCACAGAGAGAAGCAAGTGTCTTGCTCCTCACACAGAAAAACTAGGACACAAGCCCCTCAAACAGAGAACTGGGAACAAGGCTTCTCACACAGAGAACCAGGAGGCAGGCCCCTCACACAGAGAACCAGGAGGCAGGCCCCTCACACAGAGAACCGGGAGGCAGGCCCCTCACACAGAGAACCGGGAGGCAGGCCCTCACACAGAGAACCGGGAGGCAGGCCCCTCACACAGAGAACCGGGAGGCAGGCCCCTCACACAGAGAACCGGGAGGCAGGCCCCTCACACAGAGAACCGGGAGGCAGGCCCCTCACACAGAGAACCGGGAGGCAGGCCCCTCACACAGAGAACCGGGAGGCAGGCCCCTCACACAGAGAACCGGGAGGCAGGCCCTCACACAGAGAACCGGGAGGCAGGCCCTCACACAGAGAACCGGGAGGCAGGCCCCTCACACAGAGAACCGGGAGGCAGGCCCCTCACACAGAGAACCGGGAGGCAGGCCCCTCACACAGAGAACCGGGAGGCAGGCCCCTCACACAAAGAGAACCGGGAGGCAGGCTCCTCACACAAAGAGAACCGGGAGGCAGGCCCCTCACACAGAGAACCGGGAGGCAGGCCCCTCACACAGAGAACCGGGAGGCAGGCCCCTCACACAGAGAACCGGGAGGCAGGCCCCTCACACAGAGAACCGGGAGGCAGGCCCCTCACACAGAGAACCGGGAGGCAGGCCCCTCACACAGAGAACCGGGAGGCAGGCCCCTCACACAGAGAACCGGGAGGCAGGCCCCTCACACAGAGAACCGGGAGGCAGGCCCCTCACACAGAGAACCGGGAGGCAGGCCCCTCACACAGAGAACCGGGAGGCAGGCCCCTCACACAGAGAACCGGGAGGCAGGCTCCTCGCAAAGAGAACCAGGCGGCAGGCTCCTCGCAAAAAGAACCAGGCGGCAGGCTCCTCGCCAAGAGAACCAGGCGGCAGGCTCCTCACACAGAAAAACTAGGACACAAGCCCCCTCAAACAGAGAACTGGGAACAAGGCTTCTCACACAGAGAACCAGGAGGCAGGCCCCTCACACAGAGAACCAGGAGGCAGGCCCCTCACACAGAGAACCGGGAGGCAGGCCCCTCACACAGAGAACCGGGAGGCAGGCCCCTCACACAGTGAACCGGGAGGCAGGCCCCTCACACAGAGAACCGGGAGGCAGGCCCCTCACACAGAGAACCGGGAGGCAGGCTCCTCACACAGAGAACCGGGAGGCAGGCCCCTCACACAAGAGAACCGGGAGGCAGGCTCCTCACACAAAGAGAACCGGGAGGCAGGCTCCTCACACAAAGAGAACCGGGAGGCAGGCTCCTCACACAAAGAGAACCGGGAGGCAGGCTCCTCACACAAAGAGAACCGGGAGGCAGGCTCCTCACACAAAGAGAACCGGGAGGCAGGCTCCTCACACAAAGAGAACCGGGAGGCAGGCTCCGCACAACGAGAACCGGGAGGCAGGCTCCTCACAACGAGAACCGGGAGGCAGGCCCCTCACACAGAGGACCGGGAGGCAGGCCCCTCACACAGAGGACCGGGAGGCAGGCCCTCACACAGAGGACCGGGAGGCAGGCCCCTCACACAGAGGACCGGGAGGCAGGCCCCTCACACAGAGGACCGGGAGGCAGGCCCCTCACACAGAGGACCGGGAGGCAGGCCCCTCACACAGAGGACCGGGAGGCAGGCCCCTCACACAGAGGACCGGGAGGCAGGCCCCTCACACAGAGGACCGGGAGGCAGGCCCCTCACACAGAGGACCGGGAGGCAGGCCCCTCACACAGAGGACCGGGAGGCAGGCTCTCACACAGAGGACCGGGAGGCAGGCTCCTCACACAGAGGACCGGGAGGCAGGCTCCTCACACAGAGAACCGGGAGGCAGGCTCTCACACAGAGAACCGGGAGGCAGGCTCCTCACACAGAGAACCGGGAGGCAGGCTCTCACACAGAGAACCGGGAGGCAGGCTCCTCACACAGAGAACCGGGAGGCAGGCTCCTCACACAGAGAACCGGGAGGCAGGCTCCTCACACAGAGAACCGGGAGGCAGGCCCCTGACAAAGAGAGCCAGGAGGCAGGCTCCTCACAAAGAGCCAGGAGGCAGGCTCCTCACAAAGAGCCAGGAGGCAGGCTCCTCACAAAGAGCCAGGAGGCAGGCTCCTCAAAAAGAGAACTGGGAGGCAGGCCCCTCAAAAAGAGAACCGGGAGGCAGGCCCCTCACAAAGAAAACCAGGCGGCAGGCTCCTCCCAGAGAGAACCAAGCGGCAGGCTCCTCGCAAAGAGAACCAGGCGGCAGGCTCCTCGCAAAGAGAACCAGGCGGCAGGCTCCTCGCAAAGAGAACCAGGCGGCAGGCTCCTCGCAAAGAGAACCAGGCGGCAGGCTCCTCGCAAAGAGAACCAGGCGGCAGTCTCCTCGCAAAGAGAACCAGGCGGCAGGCTCCTCGCAAAGAGAACCAGGCGGCAGGCTCCTCGCAAAGAGAACCAGGCGGCAGGCTCCTCGCAAAGAGAACCAGGCGGCAGGCTCCTCGCAAAGAGAACCAGGCGGCAGGCTCCTCGCAAAGAGAACCAGGCGGCAGGCTCCTCGCAAAGAGAACCAGGCGGCAGGCTCCTCGCAAAGAGAACCAGGCGGCAGGCTCCTCGCAAAGAGAACCAGGCGGCAGGCTCCTCGCAAAGAGAACCAGGCGGCAGGCTCTCGCCAAGAGAACCAGGCGGCAGGCTCCTCACAGAGAGAAGCAAGTGTCTTGCTCCTCACACAGAAAAACTAGGACACAAGCCCCCTCAAACAGAGAACTGGGAACAAGGCTTCTCACACAGAGAACCAGGAGGCAGGCCCCTCACACAGAGAACCAGGAGGCAGGCCCCTCACACAGAGAACCGGGAGGCAGGCCCCTCACACAGAGAACCGGGAGGCAGGCCCCTCACACAGAGAACCGGGAGGCAGGCCCCTCACACAGAGAACCGGGAGGCAGGCCCCTCACACAGAGAACCGGGAGGCAGGCCCCTCACACAGAGAACCGGGAGGCAGGCCCCTCACACAGAGAACCGGGAGGCAGGCCCCTCACACAGAGAACCGGGAGGCAGGCCCTCACACAGAGAACCGGGAGGCAGGCCCCTCACACAGAGAACCAGGAGGCAGGCCCCTCACACAGAGAACCGGGAGGCAGGCCCTCACACAGAGAACCGGGAGGCAGGCCCCTCACACAGAGAACCGGGAGGCAGGCCCCTCACACAGAGAACCGGGAGGCAGGCCCTCACACAGAGAACCGGGAGGCAGGCCCCTCACACAGAGAACCGGGAGGCAGGCCCTCGCAAAGAGAACCGGGAGGCAGGCCCTCGCAAAGAGAACCGGGAGGCAGGCTCCTCGCAAAGAGAACCAGGCGGCAGGCTCCTCACACAGAAAAACTAGGACACAAGCCCCCTCAAACAGAGAACTGGGAACAAGGCTTCTCACACAGAGAACCAGGAGGCAGGCCCCTCACACAGAGAACCAGGAGGCAGGCCCCTTACACAGAGAACCGGGAGGCAGGCCCCTCACACAGAGAACCGGGAGGCAGGCCCCTCACACAGAGAACCGGGAGGCAGGCCCCTCACACAGAGAACCGGGAGGCAGGCCCCTCACACAGAGAACCGGGAGGCAGGCCCCTCACACAGAGAACCGGGAGGCAGGCCCCTCACACAGAGAACCGGGAGGCAGGCCCCTCACACAAAGAGAACCGGGAGGCAGGCTCCTCACACAAAGAGAACCGGGAGGCAGGCTCCTCACACAAAGAGAACCGGGAGGCAGGCTCCTCACACAAAGAGAACCGGGAGGCAGGCTCCTCACACAAAGAGAACCGGGAGGCAGGCTCCTCACACAAAGAGAACCGGGAGGCAGGCTCCTCACAACGAGAACCGGGAGGCAGGCTCCTCACAACGAGAACCGGGAGGCAGGCCCCTCACACAGAGGACCGGGAGGCAGGCCCCTCACACAGAGGACCGGGAGGCAGGCCCTCACACAGAGGACCGGGAGGCAGGCCCCTCACACAGAGGACCGGGAGGCAGGCCCCTCACACAGAGGACCGGGAGGCAGGCCCCTCACACAGAGGACCGGGAGGCAGGCCCCTCACACAGAGGACCGGGAGGCAGGCCCCTCACACAGAGGACCGGGAGGCAGGCCCCTCACACAGAGGACCGGGAGGCAGGCCCCTCACACAGAGGACCGGGAGGCAGGCCCTCACACAGAGGACCGGGAGGCAGGCCCCTCACACAGAGGACCGGGAGGCAGGCCCCTCACACAGAGGACCGGGAGGCAGGCCCCTCACACAGAGGACCGGGAGGCAGGCCCCTCACACAGAGGACCGGGAGGCAGGCCCCTCACACAGAGGACCGGGAGGCAGGCCCCTCACACAGAGGACCGGGAGGCAGGCTCCTCACACAGAGGACCGGGAGGCAGGCTCCTCACACAGAGGACCGGGAGGCAGGCTCCTCACACAGAGAACCAGGAGGCAGGCTCCTCACACAGAGAACCGGGAGGCAGGCTCCTCACACAGAGAACCGGGAGGCAGGCTCCTCACACAGAGAACCGGGAGGCAGGCTCCTCACACAGAGAACCGGGAGGCAGGCTCCTCACACAGAGAACCGGGAGGCAGGCTCCTCACACAGAGAACCGGGAGGCAGGCTCCTCACACAGAGAACCGGGAGGCAGGCTCCTCACACAGAGAACCGGGAGGCAGGCTCCTCACACAGAGAACCGGGAGGCAGGCTCCTCACACAGAGAACCGGGATGCAGGCCCTCACACAGAGAACCGGGAGGCAGGCCCCTCACACAGAGAACCGGGAGGCAGGAGGCAGGCCCCTCACACAGAGAACCGGGAGGCAGGCCCCTCACAAAGAGAACCGGGAGGCAGGCCCCTCACAAAGAGAACCGGGAGGCAGGCCCCTCACAAAGAGAACCGGGAGGCAGGCCCCTCACAAAGAGAACCGGGAGGCAGGCCCCTCACAAAGAGAACCGGGAGGCAGGCCCCTCACTAAGAGAACCGGGAGGCAGGCCCCTCACTAAGAGAACCGGGAGGCAGGCCCCTCACTAAGAGAACCGGGAGGCAGGCCCGTCGGAGGCAGGCCCGTCACAAAGAGAACCGGGAGGCAGGCCTGTCACAAAGAGATCTGTGAGGCAGGCTCCTCACAAAGAGATCTGTGAGGCAGGCTTCTCACAAAGAGATCTGTGAGGCAGGCTTCTCACAAAGAGATCTGTGAGGCAGGCTTCTCACAAAGAGCCAGGAGGCAGGCTCCTCACAAAGAGCCAGGAGGCAGGCTCCTCACAAAAAGCCAGGAGGCAGGCCCCTCACAAAGAAAACCAGGCGGCAGGCTCCTCCCAGAGAGAACCAAGCGGCAGGCTACTCGCAAAGAGAACCAGGCGGCAGGCTCCTCGCAAAGAGAACCAGGCGGCAGGCTCCTCGCAAAGAGAACCAGGCGGCAGGCTCCTCACAAAGAGATCTGTGAGGCAGGCTTCTCACAAAGAGATCTGTGAAGCAGGCTTCTCACAAAGAGAACCGGGAGGCAGGCCCCTCAAAAGAGAACCGGGAGGCAGGCTCCTCACACAGAGAACCGGGAGGCAGGCTCCTCACACAGAGAACCGGGAGGCAGGCTCCTCACACAGAGAACCGGGAGGCAGGCTCCTCACACAGAGAACCGGGAGGCAGGCTCCTCACACAGAGAACCGGGAGGCAGGCTCCTCACACAGAGAACCGGGAGGCAGGCTCCTCACACAGAGAACCGGGAGGCAGGCTCCTCACACAGAGAACCGGGAGGCAGGCTCCTCACAAAGAGAACCGGGAGGCAGGCTCCTCACAAAGAGATCTGTGAGGCAGGCTTCTCACAAAGAGAACCGGGAGGCAGGCCCCTCACACAGAGAACCGGGAGGCAGGAGGCAGGCCCCTCACACAGAGAACCGGGAGGCAGGCCCCTCACAAAGAGAACCGGGAGGCAGGCCCCTCACAAAGAGAACCGGGAGGCAGGCCCCTCACAAAGAGAACCGGGAGGCAGGCCCCTCACAAAGAGAACCGGGAGGCAGGCCCCTCACAAAGAGAACCGGGAGGCAGGCCCCTCACTAAGAGAACCGGGAGGCAGGCCCGTCGGAGGCAGGCCCGTCACAAAGAGAACCGGGAGGCAGGCCTGTCACAAAGAGATCTGTGAGGCAGGCTCCTCACAAAGAGATCTGTGAGGCAGGCTTCTCACAAAGAGATCTGTGAGGCAGGCTTCTCACAAAGAGATCTGTGAGGCAGGCTTCTCACAAAGAGCCAGGAGGCAGGCTCCTCACAAAGAGCCAGGAGGCAGGCTCCTCACAAAAAGCCAGGAGGCAGGCCCCTCACAAAGAAAACCAGGCGGCAGGCTCCTCCCAGAGAGAACCAAGCGGCAGGCTACTCGCAAAGAGAACCAGGCGGCAGGCTCCTCGCAAAGAGAACCAGGCGGCAGGCTCCTCGCAAAGAGAACCAGGCGGCAGGCTCCTCACAAAGAGATCTGTGAGGCAGGCTTCTCACAAAGAGATCTGTGAAGCAGGCTTCTCACAAAGAGAACCGGGAGGCAGGCCCCTCAAAAGAGAACCGGGAGGCAGGCTCCTCACACAGAGAACCGGGAGGCAGGCTCCTCACACAGAGAACCGGGAGGCAGGCTCCTCACACAGAGAACCGGGAGGCAGGCTCCTCACACAGAGAACCGGGAGGCAGGCTCCTCACACAGAGAACCGGGAGGCAGGCTCCTCACACAGAGAACCGGGAGGCAGGCTCCTCACACAGAGAACCGGGAGGCAGGCTCCTCACACAGAGAACCGGGAGGCAGGCTCCTCACAAAGAGAACCGGGAGGCAGGCTCCTCACAAAGAGATCTGTGAGGCAGGCTTCTCACAAAGAGAACCGGGAGGCAGGCCCCTCTCAAAGAGAACCAGGCGGCAGGCTCCTCACAGAGAGAAGCAAGTGTCTTGCTCCTCACACAGAAAAACTAGGACACAAGCCCCCTCAAACAGAGAACTGGGAACAAGGCTTCTCACACAGAGAACCGGGAGGCAGGCTCCTCACACAGAGAACCGGGAGGCAGGCTCCTCACACAGAGAACCGGGAGGCAGGCTCCTCACACAGAGAACCGGGAGGCAGGCTCCTCACACAGAGAACCGGGAGGCAGGCTCCTCACACAGAGAACCGGGAGGCAGGCTCCTCACACAGAGAACCGGGAGGCAGGCTCCTCACACAGAGAACCGGGAGGCAGGCTCCTCACACAGAGAACCGGGAGGCAGGCTCCTCACACAGAGAACCGGGAGGCAGGCTCCTCACACAGAGAACCGGGAGGCAGGCTCCTCACACAGAGAACCGGGAGGCAGGCTCCTCACACAGAGAACCGGGAGGCAGGCCCCACAAAGAGAACCGGGAGGCAGGCCCCTCACAAAGAGAACTGGGAGGCAGGCTCCTCACAGAGAGAAGCAAGTGTCTTGCTCCTCACACAGAGAACCGGGAGGCAGGCCCCTCACAAAGAGAACCGGGAGGCAGGCTCCTCAAAGAGAACCAGGAGGCAGGCTCCTCAAAGAGAACCAGGAGGCAGGCTCCGAGAACCGGGAGGCAGGCTCCTCAAAGAGAACCGGGAGGCAGGCTCCTCAAAGAGAACCGGGAGGCAGGCTCCTCAAAGAGAACCGGGAGGCAGGCTCCTCAAAGAGAACCGGGAGGCAGGCTCCTCGCAAAGAGAACCAGGCGGCAGGCTCCTCCCAGAGAGAACCAAGCGGCAGGCTCCTCGAAAAGAGAACCAGGCGGCAGGCTCCTCGAAAAGAGAACCAGGCGGCAGGCTCCTCGCAAAGAGAACCAGGTGGCAGGCTCCTCGCAAAGAGAACCAGGTGGCAGGCTACTCGCAAAGAGAACCAGGTGGCAGGCTCCTCGCAAAGAGAACCAGGTGGCAGGCTCCTCGCAAAGAGAACCAGGCGGCAGGCTCCTCGCAAAGAGAACCAGGCGGCAGGCTCCTCGCAAAGAGAACCAGGCGGCAGGCTCCTCACCAAGAGAACCAGGCGGCAGGCTCCTCACCAAGAGAACCATGCGGCAGGCTCCTCGCAAAGAGAGCCGGGAGGCAGGCCTCTCTTTATGTCTAGGTCTATGTGGGGGTATTTATAGAGCGCGGCTGCTACTCCAAGGAGTGTCCTGGCGCTGGATGCTGAAAGATAACAGAGGGAAGGGTAATTATGGGCTGGGAAAAAAGCCATGTTTTCAACTTTTTCCGGAACAGGGGAGTAGACTTGATGCTTCGGAGGGTCGGGGCAGTTCATTCCAGAGGGAAGGGCCAAGGGAGGGAAGGGCCTTGCCCCCTGACCTGGCCCTTTTTCTGGCCAACACTCCTCGTATTAAGAGATTAGAAGAGCGAAGATTTCTAGGTGGGACGTAGAATGAAATTCTACGTTTAAGATAGACCGGGCCCGTCCCGTATAAGGCTTTCTGAGTCACAAGTAGAGTCTTAAATATGATTCTTTTCCTTACTGGAAGCCAATGAAGAGTCCTCAGAAGATTAGACACGTGAGCCTTACGGGGGAGCTCAAAGATAGCTCGAGCCGCTGCATTTTGGACCAGCTGAAGTCTGTCCAACAAATATCCGGACATGCCCAGATAAATGCCGTTCCCGTAATCGAGGCAAGCTACGATCAGGGCCTGGATTACCTGCTGTCTGGCAGCCAGAGACAGAAAGAACAGAAACTTCCTCAAGAGATGCAGGAAGGCAAAAACGATGCTCACCACTGAGTTTACCGGGGTGTGGAAAAGCAATTGTTTGCGCTCTCACACAGAACCAGGAGGCCCGGGAGGCAGGCTCCTCACACAAAGAGAACCGGGAGGCAGGCTCCTCACACAAAGAGAACCGGGAGGCAGGCTCCTCACACAAAGAGAACCGGGAGGCAGGCCCCTCACACAAAGAGAACCGGGAGGCAGGCCCCTCACACAGAGGACCGGGAGGCAGGCCCCTCACACAGAGGACCGGGAGGCAGGCCCCTCACACAGAGGACCGGGAGGCAGGCCCCTCACACAGAGGACCGGGAGGCAGGCCCCTCACACAGAGGACCGGGAGGCAGGCCCCTCACACAGAGGACCGGGAGGCAGGCCCCTCACACAGAGGACCGGGAGGCAGGCCCCTCACACAGAGAACCGGGAAGCAGGCTCCTCACACAGAGAACCGGGAGGCAGGCTCCTCACACAGAGAACCGGGAGGCAGGCTCCTCACACAGAGAACCGGGAGGCAGGCTCCTCACACAGAGAACCGGGAGGCAGGCTCCTCACACAGAGAACCGGGAGGCAGGCTCCTCACACAGAGAACCGGGAGGCAGGCTCCTCACACAGAGAACCGGGAGGCAGGCTCCTCACACAGAGAACCGGGAGGCAGGCTCCTCACACAGAGAACCGGGAGGCAGGCCCCTCACACAGAGAACCGGGAGGCAGGCCCCTCACACAGAGAACCGGGAGGCAGGAGGCAGGCCCCTCACACAGAGAACCGGGAGGCAGGCTCCTCACACAGAGAACCGGGAGGCAGGCCCCTCACAAAGAGAACCGGGAGGCAGGCTCCTCAAAGAGAACCGGGAGGCAGGCTCCTCAAAGAGAACCGGGAGGCAGGCTCCTCAAAGAGAACCGGGAGGCAGGCTCCTCAAAGAGAACCGGGAGGCAGGCTCCTCAAAGAGAACCGGGAGGCAGGCTCCTCAAAGAGAACCGGGAGGCAGGCTCCTCAAAGAGAACCGGGAGGCAGGCTCCTCAAAGAGAACCGGGAGGCAGGCTCCTCGCAAAGAGAACCGGGAGGCAGGCTCCTCCCAGAGAGAACCAAGCGGCAGGCTCCTCCCAGAGAGAACCAAGCGGCAGGCTCCTCGAAAAGAGAACCAGGCGGCAGGCTCCTCGAAAAGAGAACCAGGCGGCAGGCTCCTCGCAAAGAGAACCAGGCGGCAGGCTCCTCGCAAAGAGAACCAGGTGGCAGGCTCCTCGCAAAGAGAACCAGGTGGCAGGCTCCTCGCAAAGAGAACCAGGCGGCAGGCTCCTCGCAAAGAGAACCAGGCGGCAGGCTCCTCACCAAGAGAACCAGGCGGCAGGCTCCTCGCAAAGAGAGCCGGGAGGCAGGCCTCTCTTTATGTCTAGGTCTATGTGGGGGTATTTATAGAGCGCGGCTGCTACTCCAAGGAGTGTCCTGGCGCTGGATGCTGAAAGATAACAGAGGGAAGGGTAATTATGGGCTGGAAAAAAAGCCATGTTTTCAACTTTTTCCGGAACAGGGGAGTAGACTTGATGCTTCGGAGGGTCGGGGGCAGTTCATTCCAGAGGGAAGGGCCAAGGGAGGGAAGGGCCTTGCCCCCTGACCTGGCCCTTTTTCTGGCCAACACTCCTCGTATTAAGAGATTAGAAGAGCGAAGATTTCTAGGTGGGACGTAGAATGAAATTCTACGTTTAAGATAGACCGGGCCCGTCCCGTATAAGGCTTTCTGAGTCACAAGTAGAGTCTTAAATATGATTCTTTTCCTTACTGGAAGCCAATGAAGAGTCCTCAGAAGATTAGACACGTGAGCCTTACGGGGGAGCTCAAAGATAGCTCGAGCCGCTGCATTTTGGACCAGCTGAAGTCTGTCCAACAAATATCCGGACATGCCCAGATAAATGCCGTTCCCGTAATCGAGGCAAGCTACGATCAGGGCCTGGATTACCTGCTGTCTGGCAGCCAGAGACAGCAAGAACAGAAACTTCCTCAAGAGATGCAGGAAGGCAAAAACGATGCTCACCACTGAGTTTACCGGGGTGTGGAAAAGCAATTGTTTGCGCTCTCACACAGAACCAGGAGGCAGGCTCCTCACAAAGAAAGCCGGGAGGCAGGCCCCTCTCACACAGAACCAGGAGGCAGGCTCCTCACAGAGTATGTGCAGGAATGTGCTCTTTAACTGCCCCTTGCCCCCAGATGTGCTCCTCAACTGCACCAGCATCGAGTGGTGCCCACAGATGTGCTATTGATCTGTACATGCAGAGAGCCGTGAATCTTTGGCCTCTGCGCAGGGATGTGCTGTTTAACAGGCTGCCCTATGCACAGGAATGTGCCGTTTGCACATCCCTGTGCATGGGGCAGTCCATCAGTTTGACAGACTGCCCCGTGCACAGGGATGTGCTGTTTGACAGACTACCCCGTGCAGAGGGATGTGCCGTTTGATAGACTGCTCCTTGCACAGGCATGTGCACCGGCGTAGAGAAACTTGAGGGGGGCGGGGCTGCAGAGTACATAGAGGCAGTGCTTTAAGTGGGATGAAAAAACTGGGGGGTCTCTCAAAGGGGTATGGCTGATGTAATTAAGGGCGTGGATTAAAAACATGTAAGCTAAAAATCTGTGCTTGGCATAGTGTGCCGCCCGACTTGTATTTTGCTGTTTCTGTCTTTGCATCCAGATATCTGATGCAACAAGTAACATCATACCTACAACAAGTCAGGACTATTGAATCGGTCAATGGTTGTTAGTTGCATAAGATAAATAAGCAGCAACTATGGATTGTTGTATATAATATTGAAAAAGCTTCCACTTAAAGCCCTGGTGACACTACGAAGATGTTGCTGCTCCAGCGTTTCAAAACGAGAAGGGAAATCCAGAGAGAAAATTACTCTTTATAGGATTTCCCTTTCCCTACAAGCTCTCCTTGCATGATGTCATGCCGCAACTTCACTAGTGAGAAGTGAGCAGTGTGAGCACGCGCACATCGATGTGCCTGCTGTCACTGCAGTCCGGGGGAAAAAGGGACTGCCTGTGCCAGGGCACAAAACAGAGCCCGATAGAGACCCGTTTCGAGGTCCCCTTTTAAAAACTGCCGTTGCTCAGCACCGGTGAGACCCGGCCCACTTAAAGCCCTGCATAGAGGGAGGAGCCCCCTTCCAGACTCACTCAGGAGTTCGGACTCACTCAGGAGTTCTCAGGCCGAGACACTGTTCTGAAGGGACACCCCCTGGAGCTCGGGCCAACCTGCACTGCTGGGGCCTTTGTTATGCCACTGGGGATGTGCTGTTTGACGGACTGCCCCTTGCAAGTAGAGGTGTTTCTCAGCAAGTGTGACCAGACGTCCCAGATTTCCCCGGACAGCCCCGGCTTTCAGAGAACTGTCTAGGTGTCCCGACGCTTTTCAAAAAGGTTATTACATGTCCCGCTTTTAGGGACAAAGGTCAAGTCATCCTGCAAAGCATAATCAAACCGTATCCTCTACGGGGCCCCTCTAAAGTCTGAAGACATTTATCTGTTCCTTTCGTGCAGCACAGGCGGTCGGCTGCATGCTCCCAGAAGATGGGAGCCAGAGTGAGGGGGTGGGGGGGCTAGGGGGCAGGTGGGCTCAGGGTGGATGGGCTAGCATCGTTAAGGTTAGTAAACGTAGCCTTGTTAATGTGTGCTTGAAAATAAACACACACACACTTACAATATTGCGGACAATATTGCGCATAAACTGGGACAAGCAAGACACAGAAGTACGGCTTTAGTCCTACTTCTATGTCTGGTCTGTCCAGGTGTTTGCTTCTCATTACCTGGTGGCCCTGTTCTCAGCCATGCGCGTGCGCAGCAGTGCGCCGTGTGTACCTGCGCTCCTCCGCGCAGGGATGCGCTCTCCGACGCACTACAATATCCCTTGCACACAGATGCGCCCCCCAGCTGCCCTTGAGCACAGCTGGCATCTGCGTCTCCGGCCCGCGCCCTCCAGAGGCCGGCTCCAGACAGGAATGCTGGGAATTCAATTTTCCATGAAAGATCCCTTGAGGTCGCCTTCTCTCTGCCCTCAATGTGGGAAAGTACTTTCCACGTATTCCCGGTTCTCTTCCCGCAAAGGGCACGCCCACCCCCCCACCCCCCGGCCCTCCCTCCCCCGAGCGGGGAGGAGGGGTCTGCGGCTGCACAGCGAGGGTCCCACGGACCCGTCCTAGCACAGACACGTTTCAAGGCATGGGCAAAGGGGTTCTGGCCCCGGGCCCCAGGCTTTTAGTCCCCCCGCCCCCTCCCATAGAGCCAGCTCCGATCTGCAGAAAGTCTTGTACTTGTGACCTTGAATAATTCTTAAATATATTGGTCTAAATACTGTTTTCCTTTAATTTATTTTTAATATGGGTGATGTGTGAGAGTCTATTGCAAACATTTTGCAGAGAAATGTGTTTATGTTGAATGCAACATTCATAAAAAAGTTTATTTTAGATCAAAACAGGACCTCACGTATGAGAAATAGGAGGGGGGTCACCGATTATTTGCAGCAACATTACAGGTCACAATCCCTGAATATAAGTTGTAAACACATTTAAAATTTGGACGAGCTTGCCTGTCCACGGTCAGTGACCTGGCCAAAGAGTGCATGAAAGAGCTGGAACTAGATCATAAATTCAAAGCTATTCCGAGCAGGGGCTCCGAAAATCCTTAAGATGTCCTTAAGATGTCCCTGTCCTGGCACACAGGCGGTGCCCACTGCATTCTCTGCCAGCCCATCTCCGGAATGAAACCAGCAGTCAAAGCATTGGGGATCTCCAAGTTTATTAAATGTAAGAACCATACGAGGCCCCGCCTTCTACTGCTCTCAGCTCCCGCTTCAAAACAGGACATTCCGCCCCAGAACGGTGATGGCCGATGACGTAAACCCATTCCAAATGACGTACATTAATTCCAAAAGAGTAGCTACCACCCATACTAGTCTCAGAACCCGTGCATCCTTGGCAGCCAGAAGTACCTGCCGCTGCCCAGTAACGCCTGGCATACTTAGCAGGAGGTATAGTGGCCAGGGCTGGCAGCCTCAGAAGCAGTGCACCTTTGCCAGCTGGTAGCAGGTGCCTCGCTAGACTCCGCTTGAGTAAACCCATTTCAGGCAGAAGCAGCATAATCCCTGGTACCTCCGCCAGTCCTGATCAATATACCCACTGCATGCACTGGCACCCATGATTTGTATGCCAACCAGTTATTGCTAGCATTGAAAGAATGATGCCAAACTCAATATTTTATATACATTGATGCTCTTTTTATCCCTCTAATAACTTTTATTGTAAAATTGGTATGGTTTTAACCAACTAAATAAAGTTATACATATATACACACATATACATATGCACACATACACATGTATACATATGCACACACACACGTATACACATACATATGCACACATACATATATATGTACATATACAGTGAATGTTACTTTCCCAGTAAGCATCTGTTTGTGGCATGCAGTGCTGTAGATTCACAAACTTAGCATAAGTCTGCCATCTAGTGTTGGGCTTGGAAGTGTGCAAGTTGTTTTTCTTGGAAGAAGTTCTAGAGTCACGAGTTTTAGTGACTCCTCCTCTTGCTTGCATTGCACAGGGTCTTCAATGCCATTGTCAGATTGTTTTCCGTTTGGCGAGTGAAAGGATAGTGTACGCTATAGAGATGACCATGTAGTGAATGTACGATATATGTATATAAAATGTAAAGAGTACAAGTCACCTGGGAGGAGGGTGGGCACATTTGAATCTATAGCACTACATGCCACAAACAGATATTGACTGGGTAAGTAACATTCACCGTTTGATGGCATGTGGGGCTGTAGATAAACATGCTTACCATAGACTAACAAGCACTTCTCCTTAAAAGCAGTGATCAACTTGTGCCTGTGCATTTGTTTGAAATAAAGTACCTAGTACTGCTTGACCAACATATGCTTGGTATCTTGCCATAACATCTACACAATAATGTTTTGTAAATGTATTTGGAGAAGTTCATGTAGCTGATTTACATAAGATAAAAAATTATTGTCCTCTGGGATTGTTTTAATATATTGTTTCCTTCGCACCTTCTTTCATATGCCAAACTCTGACTCCACACACACACTCACCATTCATAAAGGTCACCGCTCAACTGGTGGCTACAATGTATTGGCACAAACACCTATTGTTCATAAGGCAATGATTGTAATTTATTAAAACCATTTATTATTTTATACAAACTTAAAAAGAATTAGTTACAAGTTAAAACCATTTTTGTCCATACCATCATCATGAAAAATATGAAACAATACTAAAAACAATTAATCACATTCACAATACTACAAAAAATCATAACACGAGAGTTAAAAACAGACATTAATCTTTGTCATAAATCGCCATAATCCACGGTTAAACTTATGTACAAACACCCTGGTGCCTTGTGCTGATTTACATACGTCAGCTATGGAAATATTCCATATGAATGTCATAGAAGCCTCTTTTTTTGTGTGTAGAATGGGCTCTTGGTGGAATAAGAAGTGTTATTTTGGCTTTAGCATAACAAGTTTGGATACTTTTAACTATCCAATGTGCAATAACTGATTTAGAAATTGCTTTACCCTTACGTGGTTTTGAAAACACAAACAGTTGTTTTTTTATGGAAAGATTGTGTTCTATCTATATCGAACATTAGTGCTCTTTTGACATCTAATGCATGTAATGATGTATCAGCTACAGATTCTGGTTGAGGGAAGAATACAGGTAACTATGGATTGTGCCATGTGAAAACGCGATATTACTTTAGGTAAGAATTTAGGGTTAGTTCTTAAAACCACTTTGTATCTATGTACTTGAAAAAATGGTTCTTCTAAAGTTAGTGCTTGAATTTCTCCTACTCTTCTGAGTGAGGTAATTGCAATAAGAAAAGCGAGTTTCCATGATAGAAACTGCAACTGGTGTGTACGCAATGGTTCAAATGGTGGCCCCATTACTCGTTAGCACAATATTTGAATTACACATTGGTGTTGGTAGGTGGTGCTCGAGGTGGAACAACTCTTTTAAGTCCTCGTAGAAAAGCTTTAATTACAGGAATCCTAAAGAAAGAAGGTTGTTGTAGGAAGGTAGGATCTTCTGCCTGGTGCTAAGCTGTTATTGACTAGTCTGACTGGGATCCTGCTAATCGGGACCCCAGTCTCTCTGCTTTCTCCCTTAAATTGTTGTGGTAAGTACTTGGGTACATCCCAGATTGGACACTGGGGTACCCTTATAAGTGCAAAAGAAAACTAGGTGTCCCTTCTGAAACCAGAATGGTTTCTTCCAAAACAAAGGGAACAGGGGAGGGGGGTTTTGTGGTTCTCTCTTTAGTGGATACGAAACCAAGAGTTCCTACGTCAGTCTACAGCCAACCCGCTATTGTGGATGGAAAGAGACCCTTTTCTTATATAGCCCTCACTCACTCTAGTAGTGACATGCTTCATCATCGGACTCACCCCAACTCCTAAAGGTCGGGGTGTGCTCAACCATGTTTCAGGGAGCACTTATGAAAGAAGAAGAAAAAAAAAAAAAAAAGGTGTATGGGGCGTAACATTCAAGATAAAATTCCTCACCCACTCCTAAAGTATCCTTTATTAGTGGAGTGGGAGGGAAGGTCAAAAACACTATGGTAGGGCTGGAGGATGTAATGGTCCTATGACCCTAAGCTAGACACCAACATGTTTCAGCCCTCTCTAGTGGCCTAAAAACAGTCCTGGGCTTTCGTCAGGGTGGGATGCGATGAAGTCACTTCCCCCAAAGATGTGAGTGCACACTGGGCATGCAATTTGCATGTGGCACATTAAATAATATTGTTAGAACAAGTCTAATACTTGCCGCTGTTTCTTAAAAGGAATTACCTGTAAGAAAAAAAGAGACAAAAACAGACACAAAGTACAAATTGTGATAAATGTGCTGCAAAGTCGTAAGGAGGCATATTGCTGCCGTTAAACTTCACAGTGTAGTTCCCTCTTGAGAGAAACCATGGAGGTGCCTGCTATTGCGTGGGGTGCACCAGAACTGGAGAGTGCTCTCTCAGGTGACCACAAGAGGATCATATCAGTGACACTCAAAAACACGCTTGTTTTAAACACCATAAGTACTATGGGATAAACATACATGCATTAATTCATTCACACTTGTCATTCGCAATTAGTGCGGCTACACAATGTCACACATATACACATCGTCCTAGTTATATAGCTCTAAAACCCCTCCTACAGGACATAAAACAGAACCCAGAAATTACCGGAATTGGTTTTAATGAGAAATTTGTCAAATTAGCCGCTTATGCGGATGATAACCTGATTATCACAGAAAATCCGAGCACCTCCATCCAAGCCCTTATGCAATCTATAGAAGTCTACTCTGAACATTCAGGTTATAATCTAAACAGAGACAAATCAGAGGTCAAACCCCTAAACATCCATTGCACAAAAGAGGTACTGGGTATGTCTGGACTAACGTGGCAATCTGGCTACATAAAATACCTGGGAATTGAGGGCCTGATTCACAGAACTAACTTACGTCAAAAACGTAAACGTAAACGTAAAGTTAGTACTTTTTAGGTATTCACAGAATACACTTACTCATTTTGGTATTCACAGAATTAATTTACTCATTTCGGTATTCACAGAAGTTAGTAGTCCTAAAGTTAGGACTACTAACTTCTGTGAATACCGAAATGAGTAAATTCATTCTGTGAATACAAAATGAGTAAGTGTATTCTGTGAATACCTAAAAATACTCTTACTCATTTTGGTATTCACAGAATGAATTTACTCATTTCGGTATTCACAGAAGTTAGTAGTCCTAAAGTTAGGACTACTAACTTCTGTGAATACCGAAATGAGTAAATTCATTCTGTGAATACCAAAATGAGTAAGTGTATTCTGTGAATACCTAAAAAGTACTAACTTTACGTTTACGTTTTTGACGTAAGTTAGTTCTGTGAATCAGGCCCTGAGTTCGGAGCGGACATAGTAGACACCATTAATCATAACGAAAACATTGCTCTTGACAAAATTAAAAAACTATTGGACAAGTGGTCCCCTAAATTTAGCACCTGGTGGGGCAGGATCGAGACAATAAAAATGATGATCACCCCGATAGTCAACTGCCTCATCAGTATGCTCCCTCTCTTACCATCAGTGGACTTCCATCATACTCAATAAACTGATCTCTAAATTCATCTGGCAAGACAAAAAAGCCAGAATAGCCCTCAAAAAACGTAGACTTCATAACTCACTTGAAGGACTTAGCCTGGCCAACTTGAACGACTATCAAACAGCATTTTTGGCTAAACAAGGCTCCTATTGGCTCTACCCCCCAATAACTACACTCCAGTCTGGCTGGAGGTAGAAAAATCCATTCTTAACAATCTACACCCACTAACCTCCAACACAACTAAGCTAGTTAGATCAAAATACATATTTAGGAACACAAAAACAGCTCTCATAAAACTGGACAAGAAACTCCCCTCGAGCATAAAGGTCTCAAACCTGCCTTCACTTTGTAACAACCCGAACATTAAATACAAAGGCAAACCCATATACTACCAACCATGGATAGACCAGGGCATTTACTTCCCGCAGCAATTATGGTCCTCGGCATACCCCATAACTTTCTCCAAACTCCAAGATGAATATCAGCTTGATAAAATTGAATTTTATAACTTCCTTAAAATCAGGGCTGCTATCACGAAATCCAAACATCAGAGAGAAAATTCCGCTCTCCTGAACCTTATACTGAAAATTAACAACTCAGGTCACCAAGTCTCCCACATCTATAAACTCCTATGCAGTTAAACAAAAACATAACATCTTTCTGGGAACAGCACTCATCTAATATTTAATAGGTTTCTAGACTCCCCCCTATTGGTGATTACAGGCTTTTCTCTGCCGTCTGATGCCTTTTTGTTGCTATTAGCGCTGGGACGCCCCTTCGCTGGGGCAGCTGTGCGCTCTACAAGACTACCTAACCTACCCTAATCCTTTGTCAGAGGCCGACTGATCTCATATCTGGAAATCGGTTACCTCTCAAAAAAAATTTCCAGTGCCATCACAAACGAAACTATGGCTCATTCACAAATAATCATGGACCCCAGCACGCCTCCATTCTCAAAAAATATGAGATGACCCCATCCCTATATTGGAACTGCAAGGAGGAGATAGGTCATCTAGCTCACCTCATCCTTCACTGCAAATCTATATCCCTCTTCTGGGACAAAGTATTTTCATTCATATCAACCATATTTAACGGCAATCTGAGAAAAGAACTTGCATCTCTGATTGCAGGTTTTCTTAGCACAGATCTAGACAACCCATCAGACAGAGCTTTAGTAGACCTACTTACGTCAGCGACAAAAATAGTTCTAAACAACTGGAAAGATACACGCAAGGCCTCATTCAATTGCTGGATTAACTGGATCACTCCTATTCGAGGCGCAGACAATATCTCTCTCCAACATTCACAATGGAGGTCCCCATCTAAGCCTATCTGAGGTAAGTTGGACAACTAATTTGCCTCAGTTCAACCACCTTAAACACTCACATATAGAACCCAACGCCACATACAGAATACTTAAACGCTCACCTCCAGCGATATATTAACACAAGACTCGACGGTGGCTCTCCCATCCGTTCATCCTCACTCTACAACTCAACACAACGTTAGAACATCCAGCTCTCCCATTTCTATCCTAAATCCATACACTGCGACTACACCCTCACACTACACTTGGACTAAAAATCTCGACGAGTGCGCATAACCCATAACCAAAATAATATACTGGCTCTCTCTGCCCCCTCTCCCATATCTTCTCACCCCATGCAGTATCTTCTCTGCCTATTACTCTCAAATTGTGTAAGACTGCCATACCATTTCTACACCCAGACTGATAAACCATTTGCCTTTTTCTATTTTATGCATTTCTTTCACTCGAAGTATTTCTTTCACTTTAAATATCACGTACTTTATGTATTTTATGTATTTTATTTGTATTATTTGCTTCTTGTAAATCTTACTTTTTGAAAATCTCAAATGATATGAAATTAAAAAATCCAACTGCGACTTACACGTAGAGTTGTATGGAGCACACAGTCATGTTCCCACACTGCACACGCTCTCCGTGGGTCCCTATCTACTCACCTTGGGTGGTTCCTTGGGTCCCCAGCACTTCTACGTCCTCTCGACCTTGTCTTGACCCGAGTCATGGTTCTTATACCACTTTCTTAGTATATGGTTTAGTCCCCCCTTGGGGTCCACTGTGTATTTTGTGCTATTTACTGTGTTTCTTTGCTAAAGTATTGTGTACATTGTGCATGTCTCCAGGTAGGAGATATTTCTATGTGTTAGAGAGTATTATATAATAAATATATATTTTTATAAATACTTTGTGTGGTTCTCTTTCACTTAATCTATACCTATAAGATTGCATTCTGGTGAAACAAGCTGCTTTACACTCCTTCTGGACTAAGCCTGAAGGCTGCTCTCCACAGCTACCACTTAGAGAGCTTTCTAAGGTTGTCTAAGACCTCTTAAAATCACCATAAGGGTTGTCTGGACAGGTGCAAGGTGCCCACTTACATTAGTGGACATCATATACCAGGCCAGCTTCTCACAGTTGTTCTCTATTTTGAAGATATGCAGCTAATGCTGTAAGATGTATTTTAATAGAGGTGAAAGTGAAACCTACATTTTGTAAATGAAGCATGTAACCTATAATGTTTTGAGGCGATGCTTGTATAGGATTAATGTCTTTTGAATGGCAGTAATAACCAAATGTTTCCACTTTGCCGCATGCATGCTCTTGTTGTGGGTCTTTTTGCCTCTTTTAGGAAATCCATACATTATTTTGTTAAGTTTAGATATCTAAATTCTAACACTTCAGGAGCCAAATCGCAAGATTGAGAGATCTGGGATTTTAGAGTCTTATTGCTCCTTTGTTCTGCGTCAGAAGATCTTGTCGGTTGGGTAACATTTGATGCAATACTACTGAAATCTCCAGCAGTGTTGTGTACCATTGTTGTCTGGCCCATGTTGGAGTGTGAGGGATGTCTGTTTCAGTTTCCGAATGAGAAATGGAAGCAGGGCAAGAGGTGGAAAAGTGTAAGCAAATATCCCCGACCAATCGATCCATAGTGCATTGCCCTTGGATTGTGGATGTTGGAACCTGGAGGCGAAATTTTGGCGTTTTGAGGTGTTGCAAATAGCTCTATGTCCGTTTGTCCCCATTGTTGGATGAATGGGTGGAGGACTTGTACATTTATTTACCATTCTTGGACCTGCTGGCGTGTTCTGCTGAGAAGATCCACCAGATAATTGTGTACTCTGCGAGCAACGGAATGATGTGCTGTAGAGCAAACTTCCAGATCTTTTGTGCTAGCAGAGACCACTGTGGAGATTTGGTTCCCCTTGTTTTTGCAGATAATACATGGTTGTCATGTTGTCTGTATTGAGTAAAACTACCTTCCCTTTTTAGGTGAAGAAGGAATGCTTTCATCGCTAGATGAACTGCTAAGACTTCTAGTTGATTGATGTGTAGAAGAGACTGACTCGGTGTCCAGTGCCCTTGCACAGTTATACCCTGCAAATGTGCTCCCCAACTTATAACTGATGTGTACGTCGTAATGGTTGTTTGCGGAATTGGGTCTATAAACAGCCGTCCCTGTACTAGTTTGTTGGAGTTCCACTATTGCAGAGATGGAAAGCTTGACGGCTGATCAACAATAGATTGTCTAAATAACCCTCCGCTTGAGACCATTGTTGTGCCTGGCATTGTTGTAGAGGACGCACATTTAGTCTGGCCCGAGGTCTAAAGCCTATGGCTATGCATGAGGCCATAGTTCCTAGGAGACACACAATTGTTCTCATAGATATTTGTTTTTGAGGCTGAAATAGTGGCACCAGATCTTTGAAAGTCTGAATTCTGGCTGCATTTGAGTTTGCTACTCCACTTTGACAATTTAGAATTGCTCCCAAGTAAGGCTGTACTTGTAGTGGTTGTAGGTGTGATTTTACTGCATTTGTGAAACCTAGTTTGTGCAGTAAATTGGTTGTCGTTTGAGTGCTCTGCAAACCTCTGTAATTTGGGTTGCTTTTGATAAGCAAATCGTCTAGATATGGCAAAACGTGTATATTTTGTCTCCCTAAATGGGCTGCTACTACTGTTAGACATCTGTAAATACTCTAGGGCCGTGGTGACCACGAACTGTAGCACTTTGAACTGAAAGTGTTGTCCGTTGAAGGCAAATCTGAGATAATGCCTGTGTGCTGGATGAATTGGGATGTAGAAACATGCATCCTTTAGATCTAATGCGGTCATGAAATCTCCTTTTTGGAGAAGTGGGATTATATCCTGAAGAGTGACCATTTGAAAATGTTCTGATAGGGTATACCTGTTTAGAAGTCTGAGATCTAATATTGGTTCCATCCTTTTTGGGAATTAGAAAGTAAAGGGAGTAAAGCCCCTTTCCCTGTTGTTGAATTGGCACCGATCCCATTGCTCCTTTTATTAATCGAGCTTGAATCGCCTCCTTTAACAGGTTTTGATATTGTGTAGACACTTTGTGAAAGCGAGGTGGTATGTTTGGAGACGTTGAGGTTGCTTCAGACAATAACCATGTTGGATCACATCCGACACCCATTGATTTGATGTGATGTTTACCCATTGTGGAAAGAATTGGTGTGGTCTTCCCCAGACAGGTGTTATGTGATCAGGGAGTAATGGTAGTTGAGTGACTGTTTGGTTGCAGGAGAGGAAGTGTTTTTGTTAAAACCTCCTCTACCTCGACCCCTATTATTATTCCCTCTTTAGGATCCTCTAGAATATCCTCTTTGGGGACTTGTTTGACTTTGATTTTTGTTAAAAGGGGTGGATTTGTCTGCGGCGGTTCTTTTAGATTCTCTGTGATATGTAGAGTGATGACCTGCATTTGTAGTGCTCCCATTGGCTGTGCAGTCTCATTGCCCTTTTTGATTTTCTCTAGTAAAGTGTCCACTTGTGGACCAAAGAGGTGCTCACCATCGAAAGGGAGACCTATAATATTTTGTTGCACTTCTGGTTTAAAACCAGAGACCCTTAGCCATGCATGTCTTCTTAGCAGAAGGCTGGTATTTATTCCCCTAGCTGCTGTATCAGGTGCATCAAGGGGGCACCTTATGTTTAGGTTTGATATACGTTTACCCTCGGATATAATCTGGTATGTCCTTTTTTTGTTTTGTTCTGGGAGAGGTTGTAAAATGTCTTCCATTTCATCCCAGTGTGACCCGTCATACCTTGATAACAGACCTATAGTGTTAGCAATCCTCCAGTGATTAGACGATTGTGCTGCCACTCTTTTCCCTGCTGCATCTATACATTTACTCTTTGTCTGCTGGTGGAGCATCACCAGTTGCTAGAGAGTTTACTCTTTTACGTGCTGTTGCAACTACTAAGCAATCAGGTGTAAGCGGAGTAATGTAGGTAGGGCCTGTTGGGGAAGGTTTATATTTTTTGCCTACTCAGAGTGATAATTCTAGACTTTAAGGGCTCTTTAAAAAGATCAGTAGTATGTCTAAGCATACCTTTTAACATTGGTAGATATTGGGTTGATTTGTGTGTGGAGGAAAGAGTTTCAAATAAAAAGTCATCCTCTAATCCCTCAGTATGCAAAGGTACCTCATGAAAATTTGCTGCTCTATTTATAAGGTCATAATAAGTGGTAGTATCATCTGGCGGAGAGGGTTTAGAGGGATAAAGGTCTGGATCAGTGTCATCAGGAGGATCTGTGTCAAATGTATTCCAGTCATCTAGTGGGGGTAGTGTGTGATCATCCCCTGTAAAAGAGTGTATTGACCCTTCAAAATGTATATACTCATGGTTTGGAGATTCTTGGGGTGAAAGTGTTTGGGGTATTGGAGGAGGAGCAATCCTAAGTGGACTAGTGGTTTTATCGTCTTGTTTTTTTTCTGCTTTGCAGGA
The DNA here is from genome assembly GCA_963921515.1 of Calotriton arnoldi. NCBI lineage: Eukaryota > Metazoa > Chordata > Amphibia > Caudata > Salamandridae > Calotriton > Calotriton arnoldi. Next base: position 1,780,300 of record CAWUFW010000109.1, on the reverse strand, counting down.
ATTACATGTTCCTGAGGATGTCAGATTCTGCCTGTATCTGGATGAATCACTAGATGTTTTTATTTATTAAGCAATTGCTGTTGCAATTTTTCATAGCCTGGTTGAACCTCCTCTGAAGGATGGTCAACTGTACATTTATTAGACTCTTTTTTGTTTCCTGTATGCCTCTAGCGTTTCGGATCCGAGGCTTTAGATTTAGAACTAGAGTCCAAACGTTTTACATCGGAGGTGGACTGTTTCAGATTGATAGTCTTGGACTGTCTTTTCGGAGCTGAGCCGCGGCCAGACTTTCCATGATCAGTCTTTTGGGGCCGACCATGGCCCGAAGGCAGTGAAGGACCAACAGCAGACTTTTGTACCTGGGTTGTAACTTTTTGGGCCAGTTTACCCACAGTTTGTTGCCCAGGTGTAAGGATTTCTGCCTCTGTGTTGGAGCTTTGTTCTGCAGCCGACGGATGTGCCTCCATTTCTGTTCCCGGTTCCTCTGAACCGAAAATGTCTGGTGTATCATCGATGCTGTGTCAAGACATTTGCATTCTTCTTGCCTTAAGTTCTCGAAGAGTCTTCTTTGACCTGAAGGATTTACAGGTCTTGCAGTTTTGCTCTTGATGATCCAGTGATAGGCAGGAGTTACACACTGTGTAAATCGGTATGAGGAAATTTCGAATGACAGGAAGGACAGAATTTAAATGTGTCCGTTCCATACCATTTAGTAATTTCTGTATAAGAAGAACGTTGAATAGAACTTCCGCCCCAAAGGGCCAAGGCCGGAATGGAACAGAATCTTCAAGATTCATTCTATTATACATCCAAAATGTTCTATCGATAACAATACCTACCATGATAGAAAAGGATCCTATTGACGGTGTCGACTGGAGCAGAGGAACAAAACGACAGAACCCAACAGCGGAAAAAAACAATCTAACAATGGAGTCAATGACCATGCGCAATGCAAGCAAGAGGAGGAGGAGTCACTATAAATCGTTTTTCTTTGAAGAAGTTCTTCGAGTCACAACTTGCAGCCCAACAGAGAGAGTGAGTGAGTGAGTGAGTGTGTGTATATATATATTTATTATCTCAAGGCTATCCATGCCAGTAGTGAGCGGCTTATCAAATTCGTTTTTTACCCATTACAATCTTGTAGCCGCAGACTTATAATTATAACATTAAAAGTCTCAGAATAAAAAATAAAAAAATCCTTAAACTACTACTGGACTGATTTCGCCCCCAGATTAGGCACAGCCCGAGACCGCTGTATAACAGGATCAGAGGCTGTAAAATGGCACCAGCACCACCACACTGCATGCATCAGAGCCAGCTGCTTGGATTGCTAGGTCACCAAGATGTCTGACATCTAAAATGGCTGCCAGCGTGATGACCAATTACATTCAAGCCAGAGAGAACACAGACAGAGAAAGTAGAAAACATTCTGTGTGTAATACTAGTGCTTTACTATGAACACACCATTGCAATTGTATCTCTTAATATGAACGGATATGCTATATGACCTAATTTCAATAACGGTTTTATATTAGTCCGAATCGCACATTAATCTTATTACACTTGCAAAGTTGAATGTATTTCTGAGGCCCAGAAGCCATTTTTATGGTCTGGCTGGACAGTGCAGCTGTCACCAGACAATTAAGTGAGAATCGTCAGGAGAGGAGCTTTGGCACCACCCACATGTTGGGAGCCAGGAGCATGTGTTTCGATTCAGCAGACGTTACGTGCTTTCGTAAAAAAGTAATTGCTCTATACTCAGTTGTGATTATTTTTTATTATTCATCCAAGTGCCTGAGCTTGGAATTTCAGGCACACACATGACATTATAAGTCTATTAAAGTGTCTTACATAACTACATAATTTAGGGTGGTTTTCTTTGTCTGGCAGCAGCACAGATGAAAAGAGGGCAGTCATTAAATTACATAGCTTTTTAGGTCTGGCTTAGCCATGCATCTCTCACCTGACCTTTCAAGCTAGAACAAATCATTCTAGATTTCTTTGCTTCCACACAAATCCATATCTATCCCCATGCTATCTACCATCCCTTTAAAGCCAGACCTATTGGCATTGCCGATGCTTGCTTTCTAGTATATGACAAAACCATTCCTGGAAGTTATATTATGATGGGTCTAAGGCACCCAATAGGTCAAGGTGTGTGGGGGAATTTACAGAGTTCTTTGAAAATGAGGTAGGAATAGAATAGTATGTGGTTAAAAACCAAGTTTGCCCAGATGGGAAGCAATAAAAAGTGCTAGCTCTCGGGATCTTTTTCCAAGCCAGTCCTTTCTCTGACAACAGTTTAACCCGAGGTCTCGAATATTCCTTTGTGACTATGGCAAAGCTCTTGTGCCCATTACCACCCTCACCCCTCACAGGCGCGATCTGTACACTTAGCCTGGTGTTGCCAGCTTGTTGGACTGACACCCAGTGCAGAAGATCTCAATGGAGAGGAGTGACACTAGCAAAGATAGTATGTATGTGAGCCGCCATAACTGTTAAAGTTAGTTAATTTGTAGATTTATATAGCGTGGCTTATCACCCATGAGGGTAATCAGGAGCTGTCCATGGGCACGGGGAGCTTAAGTGATTCGTCCAGAATCACAGGATGTTGTGCCGCTGCCAAGCCTCGAACCTGGATCCCGAGATCCAGAGTAGAGTTAAACAGCATGAATGAGTAAATGTACCAAGCTGCCCCTGGGTCCAGGTGTAATGATCTACCTGCTGAGCGAACCCCACCCTCCCTAGGCAGGGACTAATCACAGGAATGTTGCAGGCAGCCTTGAGTGGTACAGTGCAGCCTGTAATCTCAGTAACACGTGCAAAGTGCAAGGCCTTGGATCCAGCAATCCGCAATGTGCGGGGCTGATGACATCTACATGGGGCAGCAGCAAAGGGAAGCGTTACACCCGAGTACACTATGGATGGGACTGCAGCAAGCATGGCATTACACAGGAGGACACTATGCATGGGGCTGCAGCAAAGCGCAGCGTTACACATGAGGACACTATGCATGGGACTGCAGCAAGCGTGGCATTACACATGAGAACACTATGCATGGGGCTGATGGGGTAGTGCCGGGAGGCTACACATGGTGTCGTGTGGTTTGTGGCCTCATTGCCTACATTGCTAAGTTAGCTTAGGCCTGGCTGCCATGATGCCTTTTTGCACACGTTACTTTGTGACTTTGTTTTTCCAGACTCTGCTAGTGCCCGGCTATATTAGAACTGTCTGCCTTTCTGCCTTTCACCTTTTCTCCTGTTCCCTGTGGGTTTCGTCTGTACATCATGTACAAGGTCGAAAAACAACGTCCCTTGTTCTTGCTGATCTGGACAGCCCCTCGCACTTAGACATAACACAAAATACAGCTGCACTGGAGAAATTTGTGTGCTTTTAATATTGTGATCTCGCTGTTTGTGACACTTGGAGAAAAACCTTTCCAGGGAGAAGAGCTGTGGTTGTCTGATGATGTAAACCTAGCATCTAGATATTGAGGTATGGGGGTCTGCCTGACAAAGCCCAGAGGTCTTCTATTTTTATAATAAACTAGTTATTAGCACGGGGAGAGTGGTAAGGCCATTTAGCCCTATATCCACTGTCTTTATAAAATGCTGTCCCCGTTTGTATTCTATGGAATTGTAACTATGCTTCTTATTTTATCGTTATGCATTATGCGGATAGTACTGGCATGTGTACTGTATCTTAGAGCACGATAGTTGAAATAAACATTTTAAACTATACAGTGTCTCTTATTATGCACGTTGTGGACAAGTATGAGTGAGTTATGAAATAGTGTTCTTGCTCCCGCGAGTCCTGAGAGAGAGACCGTGTTCTGGGTTGTCTAATCATTGGTAGCTGTGCTGCAAGTGAGACGCTAAAGCTAGTCGTATTGGGATTGTGGGTACTAAGGGGCATGGTTGGCTCACCTCTATACTCTGAGGTCCTATTATCCTGTGCATAGCTCTGTGTATGTGCAGAATCCCTACAACATGGCGCCCAACGTGGGGCTTCTTATCTGCGAGACGCTTGAGTAGTGCTTGTGCACAACAACCTTCGCTTACGCTTCCAGAAACGTATGTAAGGGTGATACCTCCTATATTGATGTTTTTATAGGTTTATTCAAGCTTGAAGTTGTTAAAAGGTGTTTGTTAACCCTATATTGCGCTGCCACACATTAGGTTGTCAATCATTTCTGGTCCTAATGGCGGACATAAATATACCGGCACATAGCCGCGCCGCGCTCCGGGCTCATTTATTGGCTTATGGAGTGCCCGACGCGGGAGTCGCACTCATCTTTGGGGTGCAGGCTGACCCGGCTCACCACTTTGAGGTGTTTTAATCTTGGGTCACTTTTCCGGCAGTGGACGGAGCTGACAACTTGTTTCATGTGTACACTATCACTGCCCTACCCAATGCTTATCGGCCTTATCAGGCTCTTGAAGTACCACTTACGGCATGGCAACACCATTTTTGGTTTAATGGCGCCCTCCCACATCCGGTCACATCGGTTCGTTTAGGCCCCTTATCAATAGATGGGGCCACTTGGCCAGTTTTGGCTGGGTATACCCCACATCCGCGTTATTTGACGCTTGCGGTTGATGAACTGCGTGCATTGCATACGTCTTTGATACGCATTCACAGAGCTTTGGTACAGTATGTTACAGGCAACGTTCAGGGAGCCCCTCCTGGAGTTGCAGCGCATCCAGCTGGACTGGGCGGTGTAACCATAAGTCCCGTCATGGTTAATTCGGTGATGGGCAAGCGCCCACAAAATAAGGATGATTTACCTTATTGGCTTGCAGAAAAATTTGACCAGCTGGAGGCAGTTTTTCCCAATACTTCTCCTGTGGATAAACACAGGATTTTGACGATTAGTTTGCCGAAAGACTTAATTCCCGAGTTGGCAGAATGCAACAACTGGGGCAAGGTATTCGCAGCAGTATATGCGAAGTGTTTCGGCACCCCTTCCATGACAGTACTCCCCTCTGTAATTAAACGAGTGCAGGATGAACATGGCCCTGAAGCGGCTGTGGAATTGGGGATGAGATTGGTGGGAGTGTTCGATGTAGTGGCTGATCTAATCCTTGCGAACGTCAAGGGTGATGCAGTTAACTTTCAAGTAGCTAATGCTTTGGCTTTAGTCCCAGAACCGGACAAGCCATGCGAATTACCGAAAATTATTGCTCAGGCTTATAAAACCATTGGCCGCAATAGTTTGGGAGTTAAGCCTTTTGCTAAAACGCAAACTCAATCACAGCCACAACAAAAAGCTCAGTCCGAGAAAGATGAGAAACCGTTCTTTACTAAAAAGAGCTGGAGGTTGAAGAAACAAGGTAAGCAACAGAAAAAACCAGGGTCGTGTGCTGGATCCCCGGTTTCTGTATCTTCTGAACGCACTTATGATTTGCGCGACAGAGCGAGAATTAAAAATCCAGAGAGATTTCAAGTCCCTGACCCGCGTTCTCCTCGTTCTCCACAGGCACCATCGACCTCCCAGACTAGTGGAGGAGATCGCCAGGATAGAGGCAGGGGTTGTGAGGCTCCACAGGGATGAGACCAACCTAGACAACCAGTCCGGGGGAAACCTGAAGAATTTCCACGTTCTCGCCCACAGTTTCAGAAGAAAAAAGTTGCAGCTTTAACAGCGAGATATGCCACAGACGGTGAGAACGAGACTCCTGAATTGGACGTGGGCAGTGACACTGCTAGACAGCGCCGCAGAAGTTACCATAGTGCGGGAGGCACTGCGTCCTCATGTGGAGGCGACAGCAACTGATACATTCATTACTGTTGAGACAGCTGACACCCGAGTGGCACCCCCTGACAGACTATATAATATTGTCATTCAAATTGAAGGTGACATTGAGCGTGTTATTAAAGGGATTTTTTGGGAGTATCTGACCACTTCATACGACATTTTGTTGGCAGAGGCGGATTGGCCGCCCCCATTCGTACTTGCTGCTCGTAGAGGGGAGGAGGTAATCCTTCAGAGCTTTTCTCGTCATGTCCCCAAGGACAAAGCGGAGGCTCTCGCAGCTGAATGGGCTGGGGCCCTGGCTCCGGCGCTATACCGTAACCATGTGGGCTGGGATGAGGATTCTCCCCCCATGATATACCATTGCGGTCGCTGCCACAGCCACAACCCCAATATCCCATCCGGCGGGAAGCTAAAGGTCCCGTTTCAGACATTCTGACAGTTAGAATATCAAGGAGTAATTGAAACATGCGTATCACCAATGAATATTCCCCTTTTTGCGGTTTCTAAACCCGATGGATCGTACCGCCTAGTTTTGGATTACCGACATTTGAACTCTCATTGTCGGACCTTTGCGGTACAAAATACACACAGTTCTGCGCTTGTAGACAGTCTTGTTCGTAAAAAATATAAAACGACGCTTGACCTATCCAATGGACTTTACACGCACAACTTGTCGCCGGAGTGCAGCCAATGGAGTGCTTTCACTTCCGGTGGAAAACGATTCAAATTTCGGCGTTTGCCCATGGGCTACAAGAACAGCCCGGGTGTCTTCGCCGCCCGTGTTGTCTCTTTGTTGGACAGCATAGACCCAGATGCGGGTTCGTACGTCAACATCTATCTGACAGACGACGAATTATGGCCGCATCTTTCCCGAGTGGACCGCATTATTCTTTAATTTGCGGTCTTAGGATACAAATTTAATTTTGCCAAATCTCACATTGCTGAATTCACAGTTTTGTTTTTGGGCTATGAGCTCAACAATGAAGGTTGGGGCTTAGCTCCCCATTTCTTGGAGAAGTGCGCACTTTTGCGCCCTCCAACCACACTGAAGAAGCTTCAGTCATTACTGGGTTTTCTAAACTTCGGGCGTACTTACATTCCCGAATACGCCCAGCGTATCAAGCCTCTATATGCCTTGATACAGCCTAGCTTTTCGAAGTCATGCTGGGTTCCTGAGCATTCCTCTTTACTGCACTCTTTGCAGTCTGATCTACTTGAATCTAAGTTCTTGTTGACTCGTGATAACCACACAAACCTGGTGATTAGAATTGTACCAGGGGCAGCGGGTTTCACGTACTTAACCTTTAACGAAGGTGACACAGTACCGATTGCATACAAGTCACATCTTTACACTTCGGCGGAGTTGCGCTTTTCCTCTGTGGAAAAGGTTTTGACTGCTGTGCAAATGGCGATTCTAAAGGAACGCGCACTGGCACAGGGAAAACGCATTTTGGTGGCGAGACCATATTCTGCCCTTGAGGCAGTGACGAAGGCAAGTGTACCAAACTCTAAGGCTTTGCACCCCCGTTGGATACAATGGGCTACCTCTTTGACGTCCCCGGATGTCACTTTTATCTTTGATTCCTCTCTTCAGACACAGGAGTTCTTACAGTATGAATTTGTTCATTCTCCTCCTCTGTCTTTGCTGCCGCTTGAGGAGTATCAGTGTATTATTTACACCGATGGTTCGGCACAACCGGCCACGGGTTCTAAGCATGCTTATTCCGCAGCGTGTGCTATTGTTGTAGGTACTATAGTGAACGGTGAGTTCAAGTCGAGTGTAGTGCACACACAGGCACTAGGAGACAGTACTGCACAATTGGCCGAGCTGCGTGCCTTGGTGCTCGCACTTGAGTTTGCGAATCCAGACGTGACGACTCTAATTGTAGGCGATTCTTACTACTGTGTTCAATCATTTAATGACAACCTCTTCTTTTGGTCACAAAACGACTATAGAGATGCTAAAGGCAGCACAATTAAGCATAAAACGCTTTGGGTTCGAGTGGCAGATCTTAAACAACGTTTGCCTCTCACACAGGTGATTCACACCCTTGGCCACCAGCGTGTGGGCGCACACGCTGTCGGTAACAGTTTGGCAGATGAAGCTGCCAAATCAGCAGTAGCCGCGTGCACAGTAGCAGCAGTTACAAGATCCATGACTAAAATAGATAGAGGTTTTGGCAGCTATTGCTGCAACAAAGGAAGGTGCTAATTACCCACGAGGTTTCCCTTCCAAGTACTTTTATCACTTCCGAACAGGTTCCTTACATAAGAATTCCAGACGTTGGTGATCGGCTGATTCCCAACGCAGACCGCAGACCTTCCTTGATAACGGCCGCACACGAAGGCTTGGCTTCAGCCCATGCTGGCGTATCTGCGACTGTTTCCATCTTGCAGCAGCGTTATTGGTGGCGTGGTTTATATAAACAGACCCGTACTTATGTGCTTTCTTGTGACGTGTGTCAGCAAATTAAGCCTTCAACGGTTACACGACCACCACAAACACAGCTCTGCATTTCTAACAAACCTTTTGGGTGTGTTTACCTTGATCACTGCGGTCCATTTTCTTCTGACACTGCATATAAATACATCTTAGTTGCAGTGGATTCGTGCACACGTTTCATCTGGGTCTGGCCACAACGAAGTGCTGACGCTCGAAATGTCATAAGGGATTTGCGTGTCTTTGTGGGAATTTTTGCCTGTGGCACCTTCCATTCCGACCAAGGTCCAGCGTTCGCCTCTAAGGCCTACAAGGACGCTATTGGGTCACTGGGGGTGCGGGTGCAATTTTCGTCTCCATATAGACCTGAGGGTAATTCAATTGTGGAGCGAATGAACCGTGACTTAAAGCAATCCTTGACAGCTAGAGTCTTAGGAACTGGCTGGCCCACTTGTATAGCGTGCAACGTGCACTTAATAATCTCCCTAGAAGATCTCTGGGTGGGCGGACCCCATACGAAATGCTCTTTGGCATACAAATGTTTGTGCCAGACCTTGATGGTCTAGACATGGCGGCAAATGCCGCAATCTTTGACGTAGATAATCATTCTACTATGTTGCAGGACTTACAAGTGACCCGTGACAAACTTGCTAATGAACACTTGCCTTCAGCCACTGACGCTGCGCTGCAGATTCCGGTTGCCGGCTGGCTTCCGAAAGTTGGAGATCTGGTCCGAGAGAAGGTGGAGAACAAAAAGGTATTTGGCCCTTCTTATCGTGCACCGGTTCCAGTCCTTGGCTTGAAGGGTACTCGTACAGTCATCTTACCACTGCTTGCTGGTCGCAAGGACAACAGATACATCTCAGTGGACAATGTCAAGCTACAACGTCTGGCCGATCCTGAATAGCGTAACACCAGCGGTCTCCTGTCCAGCCATTTCTAGGACTCATGTTTGTGGCACTCCAGCCCACACGGACAATGATGTTGCCATTGAGATGGTCGATTTGCCTGATCGTCTGCTCGACTTCCCGGCTTCCTCCTGCAACGAGGAGACCGAGTATACCTATCCCGCCGCCGAGTCGGTGGCTCATTTACCAACAACACCACTGAGCCCAACCCGTTTTTCCTTTGATTCGGATTCCACCTCATCACTTATCCCGTCCAGCTTCAGTATTTTTGTATCCTGGTTCAGAGACAATTTTTAGTCCCACCATGGACATACATCTGGTTGGTACTGTTCCTGATTTTTCTGTTCATGTCCATTGGCTTTGTGACAGTTTTTTCTTGCTCATTAATGGTCATTATTTACCTGAACGCTCTGCGGTGAACTGTGCCGCTGGAACATTAGCACCTCATTCTTCCTCACACATCATGAAGCGTGACCACACATTTGTGAACATTTCAGCTTTCCCAGTCGCTGATGGCATCGTATGGGATGCGGTAAATTTCCAAATTCATGGACCAACCGAGATTATTAATGTACCAAATGTCCTCCGTGTTTCAATGGGTGATGTCGTTAAAAGTAATATTCATTCTGACGATTGGGATGTGCATGCCGTTGAATCGTTATTCTCCGATTTGAAATATTATGCTGCTTTTAATGCTGAAGATCTGTATTTAAATTCTGCAAGTTATGCGGACTTATATTGTTACCAGCATTGGGGCAACCATTTTCTCCATAAACCAAGTGCTCTTCAGGGTCCTTTTAATTACACCCAATGGGAACATTGTCCGACCCCTTTGCCAGGTAGCTCCCAAACTCTTAGGAGTAAATTTACTTACTTTACAGACTTTGATAAATCAAACCCTGGGTCCTATTATTTTAAATTGAACACTTCGTCCGCTCAGAAGATCATGTTGACCCACACCAAATTGCTATATTCGGGTTCCTTTTTGAACGCGTTAGCAGTGGGTGGTTATGAACACTGGCAGGACACCATTGACTTAAAGACTATTTGGGGCACTAAATCATGGCAGGTCCGAGGTACGGAAGCCTTGCACCGTGCTGGCCTAATCCCGGCCCAGATTTTATTTTTAAATAGTACGATCTATCAAACGACCTGTTGGGGTTTGGCTACTTCTAAACAATTGAATGCACCCTCCATCCCCGCATTGTCTTCCACTCCCAACGACAGCTTGCATTTTAATATTTCCCTAGCCAATTTGCAAGCTTTGTTTCAAAACAATTTGTTTAATACCTCTACGATTGTTCAGTCACCCTGGTTGGCTTGGCCCATAGCATCCAATGCCTGCCAACTGTGTTTTCATGACTCAGCTCCTGGTTACAAACAGGATAAGCCAGATCCGAGGATTTCTGACTCTCGTACTGTTACAACATATTCTGTTGGTAAACTGTGTAAACAGTGGTTGCAGCACTCTTCATTAGATTCTGTAAAAGAACATTTATCCCTCCCGTCAGGCAATGTTGATCTGTCCGATTTTGTTCTGGGGCCTCGTGGTCCCCGACCTAAGAGATTCATTTATGAAACTTATAATGAACTCTGGAAGCTTTCCCAAATTGAAGCTGCTTCCCGTTTACGGGAAATTGATCAAGCAAATCTAGAAAAAGTGCTTGCTGTTGTTGACAATCGTATTAGTACCCTGTCTTCCCGCATTTACACATTAGAGAATATTGTTTCATCTTTTGTTGATATTGTACAGGATGATGTGTGTGTTATATCATGGTCAGAATCAATTGCGTTCAGTTATGCAGTTTGCATGGACTTTGCAAACACTGAAAATGGGTAAAGTTCCTTGGCATTTTTTAAACACGTCTGCATTATTCTTGCCGTTTAATTTAACTGACAAACAGTAGTTCATATCCATGAAAGATGCAACATACACTCTCTTACATATCGAAAAGATAGAGCCGTTACTATTCTCTGTGGCGGAGTTGGACTCTGCGGTGTGGCTAGTTCACGGGGTTATCGCTTTGCCTTTTTCTTTATTTGAGTTCAGTTCATGCATGAAGCATTATCCTGTTGGCCGTTTTCAGCCTTTCGGCAGTGCCTTCTTGCATGAACTTTGATCCCTGCCTTTCATGTACAGGTGCCTTAGGGACGGAAAAGAGGTTTTTCTCACAGGAGAGTCTTGAGATTCTACAGTGGGTCATTCCCTCATTTGTAAAAACATTAAATTGCACGGAGCTTGTAATGTTTCGGCTCCGAATCTTGCTTGTATTTTAAAGGGCATTCCTGCTCCTGTTATCTCACCTACTTTCACTGTGCTTGCAAATGGTAGCTATCTTCTTCTGAATAATCAGGACTGCTGTGGGATGCTGGCCGGCATCCCCTATATTGTAACGGTTTCCCACCGGGTTGTGTGCTGCAAAAATGTGCTTTTTCCTCCCCCGCTCGACATAATAGATAGTTCCATTTGGCCTTCCATTCCAACTTTGAAGGCGGATTTCAATAAATTGAGCAGAATAAAGGCGCAATTATTGAACCAGGAGGTTATGCTCACATCCGCACAGGAGACCTTCATCCTCCAGGTGGCTAGTACCCATAGTGAGATACAGGCCATTTTGAACACAAACCTCCCACAACATTTCGGTGAGCTGATTCACCGTGTTTTCAATGCGTCTAGCACCGAAGGTCTTGTGCACTTTTTTAAAGTTGTGGGCTCTGGCCTTCTTACCTCCTTTCAAACTATATTTGGTGTAATACCGGCTTTTATTCATTCTATTTTTTCCAGCGTCTTTGGCGGCTTTCCGTTGATCCTCGCCTTAGCGGCTGGTATATTGCTTTTGGTCGGTTTGCTACGTAATGGCTGCACTTCCTGGGGGCCTCCTCGACCAAGGTCGACTCCGGATGCTCCATGAACGCATGCTCATCGGCTTTGGCGTCCTACCATTAGCGACACTCAGTGTGTCCTATAGACTTTCATTTCGCTTTGCGTATTTCACTTGCGTGCAACCTGTGATGTCTTGTATACGATGTCCTTTCTCTTGGTCCTTGGATATTTGCCTCTCCAATACGTCTCAGTCGGACCCGGATTTTGGCCAGTTGATGGGCCCCTTAGTGGCACATGAACAGGAATGTTCCGGCACTGGATTGATGGCGCATGCGGCTGCACTTGGAGTTTTGGCGCAATGGGATATCTGGGCGACTGCTCAGAATCTCCTACAACGAAGTTATATTGAGTATCACGCAAGTTGTCCCGCAATGCTGATCTCTGCTCCCTATTATGAGGAACATGAATGCAGTTTTGATCTGTTGAACTGGATGGCATCTCTTTTTTCAGACAATGCCAATGATGTCCTCTTGGAAGGTGTGGCGCTTTTCTGCACTTACACTCTATTGGATTAGGGGACTTCGCTTTCTGCGTCCTGCATTTATGGAATTTTTTTTTATCCTGTATTTTTTTTTTCCCCATTCACTGTCCTCCATTGGGGACTGTTTGTAGATAGACGTTTGCATTCTGCTCCATCTATTTGAACTCTGGTTTCGTCCTATGTCTTGGCCTATGGACTGACCAGGGGAGGATGTCGTGTGGTTTCTGGCCTCATTGCCTACATTGCTAAGTTAGCTTAGGCCTGGCTGCCATGATGCCTTTTTGCACACGTTACTTTGTGACTTTGTTTTTCCAGACTCTGCTAGTGCCCGGCTATATTAGAACTGTCTGCCTTTCTGCCTTTCACCTTTTCTCCTGTTTCCTGTGGGTTTCGTCTGTACATCATGTACAAGGTCGAAAAACAACGTCCCTTGTTCTTGCTGATCTGGACAGCCCCTCGCACTTAGACATAACACAAAATACAGCTGCACTGGAGAAATTTGTGTGCTTTTAATATTGTGATCTCGCTGTTTGTGACACTTGGAGAAAAACCTTTCCAGGGAGAAGAGCTGTGCTTGTCTGATGTAAACCTAGCATCTAGATATTGAGGTATGGGGGTCCGCCTGACAAAGCCCAGAGGTCTTCTATTTTTATAATAAACTAGTTATTAGCACGGGTAAGGCCATTTAGCCCTATATCCACTGTCTTTATAAAATGCTGTCCCCGTTTGTATTCTATGGAATTGTAACTATGCTTATTATTTTATCGTTATGCATTATGCTGATAGTACTGGCACGTGTACTGTATCTTAGAGCACGATAGTTGAAATAAACATTTTAAACTATACAGTGTCTTATTACGCACGTTGTGGACAAGTATGAGTGAGTTATGAAAGAGTGTTCTTGCTCCCGCGAGTCCTGAGAGAGAAAGAGACCGTGTTCTGGGTTGTCTAATCATTGGTAGCTGCGCTGCAAATGAGACGCTAAAGCTAGTCGGATTGGGATTGTGGGTACTAAGGGGCATGGTTGGCTCACCACTATACTCTGAGGTCCTATTATCCTGTGCATAGCTCTGTGTATGTGCAGAATTCCTACAACAATGGGGCTGCAGCAAAGCGCAGTGTTACACCTGAGGACACTATGCATGGGACTGCAGCAAAGTGCAGCGTTACACCGGAGGACACTATGCATGGGACTGCAGCAAGCATGGCATTACACATGAGGACACTATACATGGGGCTGCAGCAAAGCGCAACGTTACACATGAGGACACTATGCATGGGGCAGCAGCAAACCGCAGCGTTACACGTGAGGACACTATGCATGGGACTGCAGCAAGCGTGGCATTACACATGAGGACACTATGCATGGGGCAGCAGCAAACCGCAGCGGTACACGTGAGGACACTATGCATGGGACTGCAGCAAGCGTGGCATTACACATGAGGACACTATGCATGGGACTGCAGCAAGCGTGGCATTACACATGAGGACACTATGCATGGGGCTGCTGGGGTAGTGTGCACGGGTGCTGCCGGGAGGCTACACATGGGGCTGGCGCAGAGTTACACCTGAGGACACTATGCATGGGGCTGCAGCAAAGCGAAGTGTTACACGTGAGGACACTATGCATGGGGCTGCTGGGGTAGTGTACACGGGTGCTGCTGGGAGGTTGTGATGCCGGTACACAAAGCACAGGGGATAGTGGAAAGCATTACATAGGTTCTTCCGGGACACTCTACCAAGGTGCTACTGGGACTTTATACACTTGTGCTGCTGAGACATTATGCACAGGTGTTGCTAAGAGGTTCACATGGGTGCTGCCAGGACATCATGTATGATGGGATACTGGGAAGCGTTACATAGGTGCTTCCAGGACACTATACACAAGTGCTACTGGGAATTATGTGCGGTTAATGCTGGGACACTATACACGGGTGCTGCTGAGTGGTGTTACATAGGTGCTCCCTGGACACTATAAAAGGTGCTGCTGGAATATTATGCATGGGTGCTGCTGGTACACTATACATGGGTGCTGCTGGGAAGCATTAAATAGGGGCGTCCAGAACACTATACACAAGTGCTACTGGGACATTATGCATGGTTGCTGCTGGAAGGCGTTACATAGCTGCTGCCAGGACACTATACTCGGCTGCTGCTGGGACATCAGGCACGGGTGCAGCAGAACACTTATATGGGTGCGGCTGCCAGGGCATTCTGCACGGGTGCTGCCAGGACACACACATGGGTGCTGCTTGGACACTATGCGCAGGTGTTGCTCTGACGCTCTACGCAACAATTACACTTTTCACTGATACTCCTGGGAAAGTGCAGACACACTACACTGCTTCACTATTTTCCAGCGCCAGGAATACGTACACATGACTCAGCACACCGGACACTGGTGCCCTGTGCTTGCACTGCTAGTGAAAGTCACACTCTAAAGGCCCGTGGGCACTATAAACTTAACTCTAGAAAAGTTGGCTGAATGGCCATCACATCTCTGACTCTTTGCCGGGACAGTCAGGCCCCAAGATCCTGTGTTTCCTCCCGTCTCGTCATATCTGTAAGGTGTAAAAATGTTCACATGCATCCTTGGACCACAGTCTCACTCTTGACAACCTCAGTGGACCCACTGACCTCCATGGAGCAGCTCTTTCAGAGTGATCACATTTCTGTGAAAAGGATCATTTCGAGTTAAAAGCCTCAGATCTCCACTGTATGCTGACCGTCCCCCGTCCGACCCTACCCCCCCCCCCACGTCCGCCCCCATGACAAGTTACACAGATCATACAGAGATGAAGACACGCAGATCACAACAGTGAAACATCTACTTACAAAGAACAGGAGGTTGAACAGGAAGAGGAAGTATTTCGTCACTTTCATGCAGCCTTTCGCCATCTTGGCCCACTAAATGCGACCTGCAAAGAAGAAGATGGTCATTTGAGGGGAACAAGAGAGTGCAGAGAGGTCTCAAGTTCTGAAACCATGAATGAGAAAAAGCACAAATAAATTGCTTACTGCGGCAGCAAAATACAAAACTTAGAATTCTGACATCCCCATTTCCTACATCGCAGTTTCTCTGAACTTCGTTTTACTCGTCTGCCAGCAAATTTAGGCCTGGGCGTGCAATTCCACTCTGCTTGCGGACTTTGCAGCGTCTTCCCCACTCCGCGCAGCGCATAGAGGTCCAAAAAAGCTCTGCGCAGTTTTTCCTTCACTCGCGCTTGCCCATGTTAAGTTGGCGAGCGAGGAAAATTTGACTGCAGACCACCTCCAGGCGAGATTTCTCAACACTGGCGGTCACAGATGGCCGCTACCGCTCACGTTGAAAAAACTTTCTGTTCGCGTTGAGGAAGCTGTCGCTCGAGTGGAACATCTACTCGAGCTGCAGAAAGCAGCAGCGCCCTCTTGCGCTGCGCATGGTGCCGTTCACGTTGATTTTCCACCGTGGGAGAAACACCCAGAGCTAAACGTCAGCCCGAACTGAGTGACCGAACGCACTCCGCCGCGCTATGCGGCGGGGTATTTGGTCACTGTGCCAGGCCTAAATAAAAAATATTGTGGGATTTAGAACACAGGCCGACCCCCACAAGTAAGTGCAAGATACACACAGGGATATTCACACAATAAAATGTCTCTTTTCACCTTCTCCTGCCACCAAAAGCCAGATGGCCAATCTGTAGCAGCAATTGCGATGAAAAATTAGTAATAGGTTACTTTATTATTGCTATAGTTCACATTTTCAGTTTCGATTACCATCTCCCCCCCTGGCCTCTGGCTCAGGCTGATTGGCATAACCCATGCTTACATTTTAACCACCTCTCCCACGCACATTGACAGGCCATATACTCTCAGCGACTGCCATCTTCAGTTTATTAACACGCAGTAAATCGGTTTTAATAAAAAAAAAAAAAAAAAAAAATGTATTCCACATTCTCAGTGGCCACCCCTTTGAAACTGTCACATCTTATTTAAAGCCTGTAGCCACCAGCCACTTAATAACGTAATTTGACAGTCAAAACACAGCCGCCGTTCACGATAGATGCCGCTTCAAAAATGTTTTACAGAGAAGGGTAAACAGACAAGTAAAGAGCATATATCAAACATCCAAGCATGAAGTCCATACGAGCTAGGGGATTTGTCCAGTTCGTTCATGACGGGGGGGAGGGGGGGGGTGCGGGGGGGGGACTGTTTCCATAGGGATAAAGAAGGCAAGTTCGACATGGTCAGCTATCTGTTGATTTCCACCCAAAAGGCCTTCAAACAATGCAGCTATTAGACTCGTGGGGTTTGTATAGTGCTAAAACAGGTTGCATTGCAGTTACTTCGGAGCGCTAGAAGTGGGACGAGTGTAAGAGAAACTTCAGTTCAGGAACTTCAAGCAAGTGAAACGGATGAGAGAATCAGAGATGCTCCTGGAAGCAAATCGAAGGCGTGGTCTGGTCGGCGACCTTGTGGGTGACCCTGAACCCGCATCTGGATAGTTTGCAATTTAAAGATGCTTCGCATCGCACAAGTCCGGCAGCAAATTGCAGGTGGAAAGCAGAGTAATGAAACACGGGTCTTGATATGAAATTCTATCTATATTTTTTTTTAAGTTCATTATAGAGAGACATAAAGCGGTCTCAACCAGACCTAAAAGTGAGACACGAAAAACCGGAGCTAGCTGTCCAAATGGCAACAGGTTTAGGGAGAGAGAGGACGGGTCGGACCGAGAGTTTTTGAGGTCGGAGACGAATTGGGTTCTGACTAAGGGGGGGGAGGGGGGATTGTTGAAACATTACAGGGGGGGGCGCAGATCAAATTCCCATTCAGGCCCGAACTCGATAGCCAGGACGCGCACACAGCGAGGAAGGCAGGACAGCAGCTGAGCGGGAACAGAGGCGGCCATTGTGCGTCTCCAGAGCCCGGCCAGGCTCTTTGTTTCCCCGGCGGCCATGAAAGGGGTTTTGGAAACAGGAGCTCTCCCCTTGTTGCATCACACATGCTGCAGAATAAAGGAGGGGGGAGGGGGCAGAACCAAAAATGTACAAAAGGCCCCACCCCCAGCACAGCCTTTCTGTAAAGCGACACTGTGGGAAAGTGACAGGCCTGGCACGGCTACATCTTCGGAACAGCCAGGGCTCTTCCAAAGTAGTGCCAGGCCTGGCACAGATCTTTGGAACAGCCAGGGCTCCTTCTAAGTAGTGCCAGGCCTGGCACGACCAGAGCTTCAGAACAGCCAGGGCTCTTCCTAAGTAGTGCCAGGCCTGGTACGGGCAGAGCTTCGGAACAGCCAGGGCTCTCCAAAAGTAGTGCCAGGCCTGGCACAGATCTTTGGAACAGCCAGGGCTCCTTCTAAGTAGTGCCAGGCCTGGCACGACCAGTGCTTCAGAACAGCCAGGGCTCTTCCTAAGTAGGGCCAGGCCTGACGCAGCCAGGGCTCTCCCAAAGTAGTGCCAGGCCTGGCACGGCCAGAGCTTCAGAACAGCCAAGGCTCTTCCTAAGTAGTGCCAGGCCTGGCACAGATCTTTGGAACAGCCAGGGCTCCTTCTAAGTAGTGCCAGGCCTGGCACAAGCAAAGCTTCAGAACAGCCAGGGCTCTTCCCAAGTAGGGCCAGGCCTTGCACGGGCAAAGCTTCGGAACAGCCAGGGCTCTCCGAAAGTATCCATGGCTAGTCGTCTTCTGCCACAGTTGCGTCCTATTTTGCCCATTCAAAGATGGCGCCCACTGTGACTCTTGACATTCTTCCAAGATGGCTACCATACATCTCCATTCCTCTCCACCAGGGGCTAAGTACACGCTAGTCTCCGGCTCCCTTTAGGAGATGTTCCCGCCCTACGTGCCATTTCCGCTATCATTTAAACCCCAGCCTGGTTGGGATCATTACCTCCCGGATCCGGCAGTGCAGGGTAGGTCACTCGTCACCTGGGCGCAGTTATTTGGGGAGTACATTTTTCTCCCTAGGAATGGAGGAACTCGGTTAGATTTCTGCCTGTACGAGGAAATTTTTAAGGCACAGGCTTGGACGCCGAGTTTCGGCGTCAGCAGCACACCCGCGATCTTGGGGGCGTACTCTACGATTACATAAACTCAGAAGGCGGTCTCCGGCGCACTGCCCGTTCGGCGGACGGGGCGGGTGCCTCTCTCTTGAGGGGCGGCCGCCTGCCACGTCGGTGGGCAGGGGCTGGGTGCTTAGCCTATCTGACCGTGAGTAACGATCCTTGACGCGGGGTCCTGTCTTATAGCCACCTCACTTCTGCCTCTCGTTACACCGGAGGCTACCAACCAACCCCTATCTACCAGCAAACGCGTGTCCACGCCAGACGCTCATACTACCTTTACTTCTTTTGGGCCCCCCCCACCCCAGGACACGAATACCTTACTGTGTCCAACACTTGCCGTGATTTGATGGGGCCAATCGTAAGATAGTTTTAGGTGAGCTGCTTCTACCTCACCAAGTTGCTACTTCTTCTTTTTAATCACCCACCGCATGATTCGAACCCGATGTGTTTCACATTTATACATACAAAGGTATCGACCACTGCGGGGCAAATTTTGGTTGACAAGCGTGACCACTTTTAGCAATGCTCACCGTACGTGTTAGTGTGCACAATCTGGTGTCACTATTGAGGGATACGAGGGCAGGATTCTTACAGTATGATTGTTCTCTGATATGAATTGCTTTCATTTTGCCATTTTTCATTTCAGATTGGCTGCTGCATCAACAGGTACTTTACCTCTTGGTGCCACTTTTGTTATTATTCGGCTAGAACATCACAGTCTCACCATATTTTAGTGTAGAGTTACTATTTTCACTAGGTCCTCAGGAATTGCCGCTAGATCCACCTGACTAAACAGGCAAGAAACATGTCGATCACACGAGATTGAGCACAACACTCTGCAGCATCATTGCAGTGAGTCGCCAACTCCATTTTTAATCAGGGGGAAGGCAGGATTATTAAAGTCTAATTTACCTGACTCTTCCATTTCCCTGTTTTAATTCACAACACTTGCATTCCTACACTTATAAGGCCCCTTACACCCACTGCACCATACAGCAAGGAATAAAAGATCTCTGCCAAAGAGCCCCTGCATAGGGTGCCCGTCGGGTATTGCAGCGCTGACCCGACGAGGAGCATGTCCGATGATGAAGCATGACACCCAGCAGGCTGGGTGTGTGAGGGCCCTCATTCCGAAAGGAAGGACTTCCCAGTCCTCCCCCTTTTCCCAACAACACTACCAATTTGTAGTTAGGGACCTTGCCAGTCCCCTGGCCTGCCTCCTTATCCTTCCCACAACAGGAACTGCATACCTTTTTCTTTTCAAGTTTAACTAGGGCATGTATGCTGGACCTCTCTAAAGCCCACAGTCCCCCTCTCTTGTTGGCTCTCCGAAAGTAGTGCCAGGCCTGGCACAGGCAAAGCTTCCGAACAGCCAGGGCTCTTCCCAAGTAGTGCCAGGCCTGGCACAGGCAAAGCTTCCGAACAGCCAGGGCTCTTCCTAAGTAGTGCCATGCCTGACACAGCCAGGGCTCTCCCAAAGTAGTGCCAGGCCTGGCACAGGCAGATCTTCAGAACAGCCAGGGCTCTCCCAAAGCAGTAAAAGCGAGAAGCATGTGGCGTTAGGGCCAGAGCTGCCGACTTTTGACTTGGGAAACCATGTACGAGTATCAGCGTCGCTTAACATCCTGTGATTCTGGGCAAATCACTTAATCTCCCTATGCCTAAAAAACCTTATGTAATGTAACTAGTGGTCATGTGCAGCGCTCCAATAACTTTATGTAGATCTGGCGCTATATAAAAGAACTGCAAGACAAGCGTGGCACACGCAGATCTTTCTCACAGCCAGACCGCAGCTTTACCTCACAGCCGTTTTGACCCTCCGGAGAAACTCCCCTCACAGGAGAAAAAAAATCTCATGACACCGCAAACATGAGGAGAGATTGTCCGCGGCTGGGAACAGGTCCAACGGAAGCATTGCACAATACACTGGGAGACACACCTTGGGAGACACACCTTGCAGCACACAGTAGTGTGCAGGCTCACACGGAAGAATGTGCAATCCTGCAGCAGATCTCACTGCGCCTCCAAACTTTGGAAAACTCTTCCCCCGATCTTAAGAAAATGACTGGACTGCTCCCCTTCAGGAACGGTCCGAAAACTTGACTTTTTATCCAGCAGGTCGCTTTATCGTTTCAATTTCTTTTAATTGCATTTAGCCTTTCTCCTTTCAGTCTGGTTAGCGCCTAGACGCCTCCGGGCTTGAGTGCGCTTTATAAATTCACAATTCATTTCACTGTGGTGAAAACATCAGCACCAGTAAACCTTCACCAGATACAGACTGAAGCAGACACTGTTTGACAGGTCAACCCCAAGCCGAGAGAGGGCAGAGTTTGGCAACAGCGTGGCTTGGGAAATGCAGAGCGTGAAAGACATGTTCTCCGGACAGGCCCCGCCCACAGTTTGAGAAACATCTCCCCATCAGGCTGTGAGGAAAGGGAAGTAACACCAAAGCGGAACAACTGTCACTTAATGTAGAATAACTGCCAGAAACAGAACAGGAGGCACCATGGGGGGGCCCTGTGGGGTCACCAAGAGACAGCAATAAAGACAGGGACCAGCCTGGAATTGAAAGAACCGCTGCTGCGGGTACTCGGATATTGAATTATTATGAAGTCTTTTAAAGCGTCCAGCCACCCACATGGGGTTTCCCAGCGCTTTAGCAACAAGTAAGGTCTAACCAGGTCATGTTGAAGCAAACTTCCAGGTCTTCAGCTGTTTTCGAAAAGCGGTCAGTGGGGGCAACTTCAAGGGTTCCAGTAGGGCATTCCACAGCTTGGGGCCCTGGTATGCAAAGGACCGGCCTCCCATGCCTGTCCGTTTGACTCTGATATCAGTGCACAGGTGCAATCTATGCGTTTGTCACAATAAGCCTCCGATTTCTTATGCCAATAAAGTGCCTTGCATGGTATTTCACAGGCAGCGCTTTGGCACTGCCATGCCTCTCCTGAAAGTGCCAAGTGTGGCACAGGAAACGTCTGGGCACAGTCGGGCCTCTCCCGAGAGTTCCACTGCTGGCACACAGGGCTCATGCTGGCCTAGCCAAGCCTCAAGCCGCACCAAATGGACATTAACTTGATCCTATCTGTCCCCTGTGCCACCTGTAAACTACCCCTCCCCCTCCCCCCAATCCACGGAAGCCCATCTTATCTATGCATAGTACAGGCTTTTGATGCTGTGATCTGTAAACATCTGGTGAAGGCCTCTGGTCATCCTAAAGAGACATTTTCAATGTAAAACACCCATTTCGATTTTCCAGGATTTACATAGCACAGGCTACCAAGCGGGCTACCCGGTGGGCTTCCCAGCGCTGGCAAAGACATTCTCTCTGCAAAGAGATATTTAGGAGTCACTAGAATAAATGGGTTTTCAGTAGTTTCCTAAAGGAGAATTCTGATTCGTCCTGTTAATGTGGGAAGGGAGCTCGTTCCAGAGCCTAGGAGCTAGAAATGTAAAAACTTCCGCCGCTCCTCTCCTTATTTTCTTAATCCTAGGAACCAGAAGAAACGTTTGACCCTCGGCACGTAGGGTGCGCTCTGGGACATGGAGAGAGATTAGATGTCTCATTGGTAGGGGTCCTTTTCTGTGTACAGCTCGATGGACCAGGCAGAGGGACTCTTGTGTGCTTTCTTGGACTGGCAGCCAGAGAAGAGCTGCCGGAGCAGGGGCAGCCGAGGTGTTTGGGGATTCGGAAAAGCGGGCGTGCTGCTGTGTTCTGTATTATCTGCAGTCAGTTGGTAACCTATGTAGGGCTGCCCAAGTAAAGGAAGTTCGGTAGTCCAGGCGTGAGTTGATGAGGCCCTGAACTACCTTTGCGCAGGTGAATAGGAAGCCAGCTCAAGAACTTTAAGGCACGGAGATGTCCGAAGCAGCAAGCTGCCAACTTTTAACCTGAATTTCCAAAGTGAGCGTTTCATGGATCCAGAAACAAACTCTTCACTGATAGAGCAGGTGCTGGGAGCACCCCTAGCTCTTTCAGGCAGCTAAGTTTATTCCAAAGGGAGGGGTTGTTTCCTACCACCAACACCTCTGTTTTGACTCCATTCAGTTTGAGATAAATGACCAACATCCAGCTTGGAACATGCTTGAGACAAGCATTTAGCTGCTGCGAGGTGTTCTTAATGTCTATAGAGAGCAGGACGACAATCTCAGTGTCGTCTGCATAGGAGACGAGCGCGACCCCATATGTCTGCACAATTTCTGCCGGAGGGCGTACATAAAGATTATAAAGGGTGCAACTCAACGAGCATCCCTGGGATACTCCACAGTTTAAAGCTAAAGATGTAGATAGGGAGGAGTCCACCTGGACTTGGAAGCTTCTCAGCTTTCATAAATCGCTTAGCCATTTGAGGGCATTTCCATTTATTCCTGCCTCCTTCATTCTCTGTATGAAGACTGGGTGGGATAGTGTATCGAAGGCTGGGTGGGATAGTGTATCGAAGGCTGGGTGGGATAGTGTATCGAAGGCTGGGTGGGATAGTGTATCGAAGGCTGGGTGGGATAGTGTATCGAAGGCTGGGTGGGATAGTGTATCGAAGGCGGCACTCAAGAACGGCAAGATCATTGCGGCTGAGCTGCCCGCACCAAGGATCGATCGTAGCTCAGTTGCCACTAAAAGGGCTGTTTCAGGACTATTACCTGGCTGGATCCCTGTACGGGTAGAGTGCAGAATCGAATGAGTTTCCAGGTGGGGAGTAGTTTGTCCACCTATTTTTTGAGAACCTTACTCACTCCAGGGAGGAGTGATATGGAGCAGTAGTTTTCCACCATCAAAGGACTGGCGGTAGGCTTTTTCAAGAGAAGCTTTACTACTGCATGTGTTCATGCTCGAGGAACCATGTCGCTCTCTAGTGACTAGCTGAGGAGATTGGTCAGTTCAACTAGTATTATGTTCCCTCCTTTCCTTAGGATGTCTGGAGGAGCAGATCCCAGAGTAGATGCTGATTTGATTGTGTTGAGGATCTCTTTAGTTGTGTCAGTGTGTAGTTTGGGGAAGGCTGTAAATCTGCTAGAGAGAAATAGAATTATTCATGTAGGAGAGGCTTGAGGCTCTGAATAGCTTGTAGGGCTGTGACAGAGTCAGGCAACCTGCAGATTTTGAGTTGGTTCAAGGTGGCTTAACTGATAGGTCCCGGATTCATTAAGATTTCGTTATAGGTCTGTGCATCTGAAAGGCTGACGGGGCTGAAACAGGGTCTGCCTTAGGCCCCAGCCCCTCTAGCTTCTCTTGAAATGCCTCACATCCCCCATCAGGCAGCCTGTTTCAGCATAGAGGGCACCATGGACAGATTATTCAGGCACAATCTTCTTGCCAGTAAACATCCCTGCACAGACACCAGTGCCAAGTCCCAGCCCTGCCAACCAAACACAGCAGCCCAGGCGGTGGTCCCTGAGCAGGGCCTACTGGGGCCAGGCTGGCATCGGTGGCTGCCAGGGAGGAGCTGCACTGTTGGGCATGAGAGACGAGTGCGCTTAACAAGCTTGTTTGCTTTGCAGGTAGGTTTGCGGTATAAAAACACCTACATAACAGAAGTAGTTGGGACCGGGCCAGCATTGCTGCCTGCACTTACGAGGAGCGGTAAAGAAAGGAGCCTGCAGTGTCCATAGGAGGAAGAAGTCCACTTAAATCTCCGCTGCAGATTGTGGAAAATAGACAAAAGGCAAGTACAAAACCTCCAATAAGACATCTGTAAAGCCACGTGGAATCAACTTAAGCAAACATCAGAAAAGAATCACCCTTGGTGAAGGTCAACAAGCTGACCTTACAGGAGTCTACGGCATGAGTGACCCCAAGAATGGGCCAACAAGCTGTCCTTCCAGAAGCCTATGATATAGGTCACCCCAAGAATGGGCCAACAAACTGACCTTCCAGAAGCCTATGATATAGGTCACCCCAAGAATGGGCCAACAAACTGACCTTCCAGAAGCCTATGACATGGGTGACCCCAAGAATGGGCCAACAAGCCGTCCTTCCAGAAGCCTATGACATGGGTAGCCCAAAGAATGGACTGGGGTGTCAGGTTAGCCCTACAATGGATCAATCCGTTTCTTCTTTATCAGAGCCAGCAAAGAGAAATTCAATTTTCAATGCCATTATAGTGCAAAGTACAATGTGGAGCCCTAAAGTGGTCTGCCCTCTCATGCTAGTCTTCAATATGTCCATGCACCTCAACAACATTTTCACTAAGCACCACGTGCACTTCCAAATGTATGTGGAGGACATCCCGATTCCTTTATTCTTGGAGACAGTCTGTAGAACATGAGCAACATTTCAGAGTGTGTCAATCACATCCATGAGTGGGTTAAAGGCCGCATCAGTTGGTCAAACGGAGCCAAAACAGAAATCGTAGTCTTGGGAAAGGTGGCCTCATCCGATTCACTCGCCTTCAACTGGCCTCTAAACTTAGAACTCCTCAGGCACCTTCTCAGCGAGCGAGGTACCCAGGACTCCTCTCTGGTGGTCATCTAGACCAGACACTCTACCTTCAGTGGTCACAGTTATGAAAAACCCTCTCTGTGCTCCAGAGAGCCCATAAATAGAACCACCAGGGGCTCTGGTGATGGTGCACTGGAAGTTCTGTAATGTGATCCACACTGACCTAAAAATCTAATCTCCTGGCCAGGCGGCTACAACATGCATGGTGTGCAGAAGCATCTAAAGTTTCTTCACCGGCTCCCTTGGGAATATAAACATCTCTGTATAGGCTAAAGGCTTACTGAGGCAAAGGCTTGAGCTGTCTGCAAAATGTGGCTCAACATTACATGCCAACCAGATAGGTAAACTCATCCTCCAAATATCTCATCTAACAAGGATCCCTTGAAAACCTCAGACAGAGGCAAATCCATAGGGATCCACCAACCGAAACAGCATTTCTTTGCGAGCATGGAAAGATGCCTCATTGGGTGCTCGGTGGCCATCAGCATCTCCTCTTGATTCGCAGCAGCACGTTCTAGGACGCCGGAAAAAGAGGAGAGATCATATATAGGTCGGGGGGGGGGGCAGGGGTCAATCTCATCTTCACTCAGAAGAGATGTTTTACACTGAGAGGGACCCTCTCCTGAAATCATAGAGGCGTCTTCCAGTTGTATTTTTTTTATCTGCAAACAGCGGGACTTGATGCCAAGGTTTACACATGGAATGCAGGTGCACATTTAAAATGAATCAACGAACCCCCATGCATCACGCGTTGCCCCAGTACTCTCGACATCAAGCAATGCTGTGGATCACAGCGTCCTAATTAAAAGACTAAAAGAACGCTTCGGCCTCATGGATACTGCCTACAACTGGATCTACTCACCGATTTAGAGTCACGACCAAAAAGAACGCAATGGACGGGTTGAATCCTCCCTGTGCACGGCCCCACATTGAGTGCCACAGTGACACTCCCTTTCTCCCCTGCTGTTCATCATCCGCATGGAAGTATCAGCTCAACGGATGGGACAATTACAGTGTTGACTCCAGGTGGGTACCAATATCCAGATATACCTCTTCCCGTAAAATTAATTTGTGGCCTCCTGAGACATCACAACCTGCCTGGATCATATTGAATGTACCATGACTAGCTAAAAGAGAGAACTTATTGGTTGTAACTACCGATTATCCTGTTTGGGTGCCCACCAACCAGGGGCCACTACCCCAGGTCCTACTCAGAAAGGAAAGCTTTGAGGACACTGAACACCAGAATTTTACTCCCTCCACAAATTAACATAGTACTCATAAGCACCAAATACTGCTCTCCATATTTCAACAAATCCTTCCTACTTCCAGACAAAACTACCATCAGGAGGAGCTCCGAAACCTGCTCATGGCACACCTAGTTATGTCCAACACAGCCTCTCCAAGATAGACTACAGCAAATACAAAACCAAGCAGGTAGATGAGAAGTAACCTTGACACGTGGGAAGACGCAACCATACCCAGAAGGAGCAAACATGAAACTCCGAGACCAGGTGCTCTGTACACTGGGGTGGATTCCAGGCAGTCTGAAGAAACTAGAATCTCACTACTCGACAATCAAGAACCTCGTGGCAGCTACTAACACACTATGTCTCGAACTTCAGGTGACAAAATCATGGTGGTAGGTGCCTCGCCGTTCTAGGACCAAGGGTTTAACACACTCTTGAACCATCCTTTAGAGCTGTAGCCAGTCACCCGATTAAGGGAAGCCCATGAAAACTGAAGCGCCCAGACAAGCTTTTCAAGAACAAAGTCTGCTTGGACAGAGAACATGGATGGGATGTCTAAGTGGACAGTATCATTTCATAAGCTCAACCCCCCCTCCAATAATCAGACCTCCATCACCAATACAGGACTAATGGGGCCTGGGCAGACCTCATCTCGAGAGTAAGAAAAGATTCAACGTAATAATGCAGCCATTGCAGAAGACCAGGCTGAGAACTCGCCATGCTCCTGTAATTACATGAAACACCCCGGCGCAATCCTATAGAAATCATGTATCCAGCCTGAAACCCCACCTTGCTCCTCCACCTCCCCTTCATGTCCCACTGACACAATGCATTCAGGGTAATTTGACTCTTCTACCCAACAAGTAAAAACATTCACTGTGCATATATGTTAATTGTCTAGAAAGATTCATGCATGATCAAGTGCCCTGAAGTAGAAACAAAGCAACATGTCAACATTGTAAATACAGTAAATACGAGCTTTTCGCGTGAATCCTGGGCATCCACTTTTAACTATGAGATCGAAGATTTATACTGAGGTCCAATAATGGTCGAAACAGGAGATGCGGACGGAAGTATGACATAGTTTGCTCAGCATGGCGATAATATCATTTATTTTGTAGGGCTCATTTTACAAATTTCCTTCTACTTGATAAAGACTATGTTGGACGGCTTCTCCTGCGCCAGTTTACACCTGGATCTGCATATCCACTGCTGTAATAAGGAAGCCAGGGAATGAAATTCGCAAGCCATGGCTACCAGAGAGTCCAGTTTAGAACATACTCTGCTCTAAAAGTTTTCCTAGCAAACGTGGAAGGGATTTTTTGGGATTTGAGGAAATTAGTTCAGTTCAATAATCAAACAGGCCTGTGACTAGATCAGGCAGCTGGAAATGGAGGATCTTCTGGAAGAGATCCACTAGCTGTAACTATCGCAACCTTGAGCTCTGTGTGTGGATCTACTCGGATCCACCTTTAGCTTCCACGATCTGATTCAATTGGCCACTGGATTGAACCTTGACCCTAACAAAGGCCATAAGGTCGAGTAATAAGTGAAGGACTGTTACAGGAAGTGGTCTATGCGGTTTAGATGATTCTAGAGAAACTCCGTGTCAGTGAATCTGTTCTGTTTAACCCAAACCCTGATCATCAGCAGGGTGGACTAGTGGAACGCAGTCTACGCAGAAATCACCTCGCCCCTCCTAAAGTGGCTACAGATCATACAGAACTCTGTGACCAGACTCATCCTCTACTTCCCCAAGGGTACCCACATCACTCCCCACCTCGGAAACTCCACTGGCTCCCCATTCAGAAGAGGGATCACTGCAAGATGCTGACCCACGCATACAGGGTCCTGCCCAACCTAGGACCAGCATACATCAACCACCGCTTGAACTTCATCCAACCCTCCAGACAACTGCGCTCCGTCTCCCTGCACCTTGCTCACACCCCTTGCATACGTCAAAGCTACAGCGGAGATCGTTCCTTCTCCTACCTCATGGCCAGGTCCGGCAACGGCCTCCCCCTTCACCTCCGTACATCACCCTCTCTGCTGGAATGCAGGAAAGTCCTCAAAGACTCGGCTGTTCGACTGAGCCTTTGCAGCAAGATCCTCAGCACCTGGATACCCTCACGGGGGAGTAGTCACACTATACAAACACTGATTTGATATGATAGCACCTCTCCTGGCTTATAAGAGTACTGCTGTACATATCTACACTCTGACTCCAGTAACGCCCCGTCCCCTGCCAAAGTGGTGGGGAGGGCCGAAGGAGGGAGGGGGGTGGGGGGGGGGGAGGGTTAGAGGATGAAAAAATAGCTTACCTCGATCCCGCTAATGCCGCCGTCCGCCGCATCCTGCTCTCTTCTTCTGGGCACAGACTGCACTTCGGCCAATCCTGACACTGCCTGACAGCAGCGTCAGGATTGGCCTGAGCGTTGGCAACTTGCGCTCCCCGGCAGACTGGTGGCGTCTACGTGCTCTCTCCAGCCCCAGTAATGCAGCTGGGGCTGGAGAGAGCTACACTGCCGATGAGGGTTTGCCCAGCCTGAGACGGCCGGCCAAACCCTCATGCACAGTGAAGGGAGGGCCCACCACAGTGTCATCCCTCTGGACCTGCTGCCAAGACTCGTCAGAGTCCTGGGGGTAGATCCAGGGGGATTAAAAATTAGCAATAATAAAACGGGGTTTAAAGCCAGTTTTATTATCGTTTTAGTTGAGAGTGGTGGCCCGGGAGGGGACAGGGGGGGCGGCGCTCCTCCGCCCGAATGGAGGGGCCGCATGCTGTGTGACTCTACCCTACTTACACAATAGAAGAACAATTCCTTCCTATGTGCACCCAAGTACCTCTTGCCCCCACCCTTCCCACTACCAGAGAATTTCTAAAACTACCTGTACACCATTTACACCCATGTACTTCTATTTCTTCATACGCCCAAATAACTCTCCCTCCTGACCACACCCCCTGCCCCGGTTACTCTTTATTCATTTACTTGTGAGCATTCACTTGGTCCCTTTTCCTGGTGTTATTCACTGCTGAATTTGAAAAGGGGTTTATTCATTTTGAAAATGGAACGACAAGGATAGTCCCAGCCTTGGTAAGCCAGGGGGGGTTGCTCAGTTTGAATTGTCTCTTAAATGAGTTGTAGGAGTGTACACAGATGGTACAGGACGGTGTGATCGGCACACAAAGAGGGTGGAGAGAGGGCTTGTGTCTAACCCTCAAGGGTGGACGCCTAGGAGCAGAGATTGACGTTAGATCCTTTAGCCGAAGACATTGCAAAGGATGGTGGTGGCTACTAACCCCGCCACCGGGTTTTAAAGCTTTTTAGGTAGAGCCTAGTGCAGCGCGCATGCGCTGAGGAGATGACCTTTTGGAATCGGTCTGCACTTTTCAAGCACTCGTGCTTGTGGTGGCATCCACCTTGCGGGAGCGAGCAGCGGCGCGCAGGGGCCATCTGTTTACAATTAGTGTGGCCGCGCGCGCTTGTTTACATTCTTTCCGGCTCGACATCCTGGCGCTTTCACTTTCGTTCGCGGCCACGCTTGTTTTTTCTTCTTATCAGAGTCATCCTTGCCTACGCGGTTACATCGGCAGATATTAGCATATGAATCCACGGACCTAAACAGATGGCGGCATGCCGCTGGAGTTTTGGTTTCTTCTGTTCCTTTTGAAATTCAATTTATTGCCGGTTGCTGTCCCGCAATGCCCCTCTCCCCTGATCGGTTTTGTTTCGTGGCGTGTGTGCAGCCAAGCCTGCTGTTTTTTAAAGCGACCCTCCGGCTCGCCGCCCCTCCCCCTACGGTTCCTGAAGGTCACGCGCCGGCATGGCCCCCCCCCTGCGCAGTCATTCCTATATTAAGAACGCGCGGGCCAGCGCGTCTGCTCTCGACTGATGGTGGAATGCACAGAAGGTTTCATATATCAATGGACATAACTCTGGCCTATGTGAAATTTCAGTCACGCATGCAAAATCTCGTGAAACTCACCAAAGTTCCTGAAATTTTGCTTCACATGATTTTTTATGTGTTGCAGGTGGACATAAAACGCATTCCTGCCGTGTTAAGCCCCCTCCGTCCCCACAGCTAGAAGGGTCCGTACATGTCTGTTACCAGGGACCTATCTGCGCGAACAGACTTTGATATCACTGTGGTGTATGCTGCTCCCCGTCAGGTGCATAAAATCAAACAATTCGCTCTGACAGTCACTTGGCATTTCGTAGTAGCCAAACATTTGTTTTATCTGCAGCTTCCAGTGGTAATTGCGAACCCCCTTCGTACCTCTCTGCTGTCGCTTCCGTTCCTGTGACCACGACATCGCTTCGAAGCTTCCGCCTGGGAGTTCAAGCGCTGTAAAGAATGTAGTTTAAAAGAATAAACTTCATAATTTTGTGCGATCACGGCTGAAAACAGCGAGGTCAACTGACAGGTGTTCAGTTCCCTACTTCCCTGAAAAAGATTTCACGTGAACTGCAAATGTGTTTAGTACCCCTGTAGACACAGATGTCCCGCTGATGTCTGTGATGGATAAATGAATCAATGGGAGGGTAGATGAATGCATTGAATTAAATGCAAGCCGTATAGTCGTGGGCGTAATTCCGTACACAACTCGCTGGAGAGAAGCAAAATTATTAGTCTTTCACCTGGAAATAATTAACTTTACTGCTGAAAGCAGTTAGTTTTACACTTAAGCAACAGAGAGCAGGAGATATGGGTGTAGGGGAAGTGAAAAGGTATAAAACAAGGGAAAACAAGCATTGGGATGGCCAATAGGTCTCGCCTTTGGGACCTTATAAGTATTTAGTTATGCAGCACAATATCCTTGGTGCAACAACATCAACTGTTGCATGGCTAAATACTTACAAGGTCCCAAAGGCGAGACCTATTGGCTATGCCAATGCTTGTTACTCATCCTTCGGAAACCACATTTAGCTTTTTACATTTTCAAACAAGGCCACCAGTGCATCCAAATTCTAATTACAGCTTCCCCACTTTACCCACTGTATGATTCTGGGCGAATCACTTCATCAGTTCCCCTATCTGCAAGAAAATGGGAACTCGTTTATCTCATCATCGGATTAACAATTAAACCCCTAGTGAGAAGCACCTAAACTCTACTCTGTAGTTCTGGGGGATTTCCTTTTATGAAAGTTGTTTCTCATCCAGTTTTTTCTTTACATTACGTCAACATGTTGGGACAAAAAACATTTTAGTGCAGGATGATGAGACAAGTGCTGCCAAGAACTGGGAAAGCACCAGCCCCCTCCCCCTCCCAAAAGACAGGAACCAGAGAAAGCCATCCCTGTCTGAGGGGGGTGTAAGAGGTGTGGGAGGGATGGGGAGGTGGTAGGTCTGGTCAGTAGGGTTGGGCTAGTGAGGGAGCAGGGCTGGGCAGTGCGAGTGAGCTGACCATGGCTGGACAGAGGTCAGGTTCGGACAAGATAATTCCGCCCATGTAAAGAGCTTGCCTTCCGACACTCACTCCCCCAGAGAGAGTAGAGAGACCCAAGCACAGAACATACCAAGACTGTAAATAGATCACACACCAAGCAGCCCTGGCAGCAGAAGATGGAGGAGAGTAAAGCAGAGGAGACGCAGGTCTGGCCTCAGATCCACTTAAGCAGAAAATGGGAATTCGGATCATGTACAACAGACCGGCTGGTCCGAGGTTCCTCGTCCATGGACAGGTTCTGCGCTTTGAAGAGGCGAGGCTTCAGTTTCCTTCTAGAGAGCGGGGTCTTTAAAATGCTGACGGGGCTGTTTTTCTAGAAGGTGAAGTGCATTGAGGTCTTTTCCTTCTGACGTATATGCATCCCAAGGCTGGTGCTGTCCCGGCTCCTGGTTTGCGCGTTCTGCAAGGTGTGGTCATTTTGTCAGCCAGGTATGCAGAGGTAGACTTTCTGAAGCACCCTAGGTGATGCAGCCGGTCTCGAAGTGGAGTCAAGCTTCCAGAGAGGCAGTGAAACTCCCTCAAGTTGGTATGGTGGTGGACCCTCAACAGGCCTCTGATGAGAGGAGCTGCAGTGTGTAAGGCAGGGGCCTTCAACCTTCTCTGTTATGAGAGCTACTTATGATCAGTAAAAATCATCCCGAGCGAATAGGATGGGTGCTGCAATAGTGCTCACATCTGACGAGATTAGTTTACTGTAGGTTAGGTGGAAGGTTATAGGCGAGTGGCGCTCCAAGGGAGTCCGCACAGAACCTGGAGTCAAATGAAGTCAGGTGTGGTGCAATGGAGCAGTGAAAAACCACCTAATGCGTGGCCAAATGACCACGTACAAATTAGAACACTGTACCCATGCACACACTGACATTTATATATATAAAAAATACAATGTAAGATACAACAGTCGTCTTCTTCCAAGTTCCTTGTCACTTTTATTTTCTTAAATCTTTACGATGGTGTCGTTATACATCCATTCCATTCCTAGCCAACAAGTGTTTCGTCGCTTACAGGGATGATCCCGCAACTTCTTCAGGGCTATTTCTTTGATTCTCGAGTCCCTCAATTCCTGTGATAATTCCAACTCGGATCCCGAGGCTGAAATCCCAAGTATGGTCTGTAAAATCACAAACTTATATCAGCCAAATGCGAGCATCCAAGTGTCCTGACGCTCCCAAATTTTGTGGCACTGCAAAGATGTGCCCAGTCTAACGGAAACTTAGCTTAAACCCTGCTCCACACCGTCTATCACTATAGCTCTCCAGGAACAGTATCGGATACTAAATTTAAATAGGGATAGCAAAGTGGGAGGGGGTATTGTGATTGTTTATAGAGCATCTCTGAAAATAGACAGTCTCGGACGCTTCTTCGGTCTATATCTTTAAGAAGGAACTCTCACCTCAGGACTGCTGGAAAGGCGCCTTGATATACCGGCCCACGGGTCCACTTAAGGATTTCTCTGTAAAATTAATGGAAAGGACTGCTCCACATGTCATCTCTTCCAAACAATTCCTTTTATTAGGAGACTTCAACATTCATAGCGAAAGTAGTGTAAATGGGGACTCTATCCACTTCCTTGAAGATGCGATTTCTCTAGGCCTGGAAAAGATTAATGTAGGACCCACGCACTCCGCAGGTCACCCCTTCGACCTTATTTTCACTAATTCGCCTCGTATACATTCTGATCCCCCCCCACGCCCTGTAGTTTGGTCGGACCACGCCCTGATTAAATTTCAGTTAAATAGTTCTAAAATGACAAACCTGCCCACCCCTCCCACCTGTCATACGAAGAGACTATGGCAGAAGATTGCAGAGGAGGCGTTTGCAAAGGAGTTCACACCTCCTACCTTTGATACACCTGGTGATATCAACGAACTGAAAGTCGCCATAAAATCAGTTACGGTTACGGATGTGCTGGCCCTACCCAAAAAACAGCACTCCTACCCCCAAAGAAAGCATGCAGCTTGGTTCACTCCTGAACTGCGCAGAGAGAAATAGAAATGTAAAAAATTGGAGAAGATGTGGCGTAAAAGCCAAACGCAGATAGGAAAAGAAACCTTTAAAAACGCTATTGCCCTTGTTCATAAAAATCTCAAGTTGGCTCGGAAAGCCCATATCTCCTCCCAATTAAGTTAAGCTGGTAATTCCTTGAAGGAACTCATTAACATTCTTAAATCATTCACGACACTTAGGGCCTGTGCCAATACCATCCTACACTCCCAAGATTTGTGCGATAACATCTCAGACTTTTTTGAAGAAAAAGTCTGAAAATATACGATAAATTCCCAAATGACTCCGATACTTTAGTTACTTCTATCTTACTCCTGTTAGCTTCAAGAGGATCAGACGCTGCCCTAACAAACTTATCGTTTTTACAGGTTTCAACAGTAGAAAAGATGCTAAGAACAGCGAAGTCGGGCTCTCCTAACGACCTAATGTCAGCTAGCATGTTTGCCTTATTGGCCAAACACCTCGCTCCTTCCATCTGTACTCTATTTAACCTATCCTTGAGTGAGGGGACATTACCCCTGGCCTGGAAAGCAGCGCAAGCACTCCCGATTTGTAAAAACACCAATGTACCTCCAACTGAACTATCTAATGACCGTCCCATTTCACTTCTTCCACTTATGAGTAAACTACTTGAAAAACATTAATGCGAAGCTCAAGGAATACCTAGAATCCCAAGGCTGCCTCGTCTCCTTGCAGTCCGGTTTTAGACCAAATTATTCCACTGAATCTACCCTTATTGGTGTTACAGATTTTATTAGACTAGCTGTGCACAATAATAAGGCCGTAGCGTTAGTGCTGCTGGACTTGTCCGCAGCCTTCGATACTATATATCTCATGATAAGCTCCCTCAAAGACTCAATGAAACCGCAATTCAAGGGTTAGCACTCCAATGGCTCTCTAGCTTTCTGGAGCAGCGGACACAGACAGTAAACTTAGGTCCCTTCCGCTCTGGTGTTAGGCCTCTCGTGATGAAGGTGCCACAGGGTCAGTGCCTTAGCCCCACACTATTCAATGTGTACGTGGCCCCTCTAGCTAAAATTATTAGAGACCATGGGTTTACTCCCTTCTCATATGCTGATGACACCCAGCTTCTTTCTTCATTTGACAAGGGAGCGGCTGTGACCAAAAATTGGTTTGCCGAAGGCATGAGAACAATTTTCTAGCTGGTCGATGATAAATTGTCTCCAGCCTAATTCTGATAAAAGCGAAATCTTAATGTTCGGCAATTCTCAAATACTGTGGTCCCCTGACTGGTGGCCGTCAGAGCTGGGCCCTGCCCCTTCCCCTACTAGGACTGCGAAGAACTTAGGTGTCGATCTAGATCATTCTCCATCTATGAGAGATCAAGCAGCTTCTACTACAGGCACCGGTTTCTATACTCTGAGGCATCTACGGAGTGTGTTCCATCTCTTTCCTGTATCAGTACGCAAGACCCCGATCCAAGCCTTGGTAATCAGTCATCTGGACTACTGCAATGCCCTTCAAGCAGCATCAAATGAAGCCGCTTTGAACAGGTTGCAAGTGGTTCAGAACACGGCGGCGCGGCTGGCCCTCAACTTGCCACCCAGAACCGCTTCTCTCCCCTTACTAAATCGTCTCCACTGGCTTCCTATTTGTAAATTTAATTCTTTTACAATCTGCTGTCTGGTCCATAAAGCGCTTAACAACAGAGGCACTAGTTCCTTGGTGGAGAAACTTAAACGCTATCTACCAAGCAGATCTCTACGCTCGGGGAAGAAGGCCCTCCTTATAGTCCCTCGGTTCAACAAACTTTGCTCTGGTGGCAGAAATTTCTCGTACCTTGCCCCACGATATTGAAACTCGCTCTCTATTTAATTACGCAAATGTACTACTCTCCTAACGTTCAGGAAACTCCTGAAGACGGAACTTTTTAACATCTGATCCAGTTTCCTAGCTCTCTTACCTCTGCTTGTAGCACGGAGATACCCCTTTGGGGGCAAGTCCTGCACTTTATAAGCTCTTTCATTCATTTAAAGTTGTTGCCTTCATGGATACATTAAATTGCTGTATGTTCACATACGTGTTGTGGAATGTCTCAAGGCAGGCATTGGCAAACCTGCGCATAAGACTAATCACTTCAGATACACCCTGAAGGGTTGTCCATGAAATGTACCAATGGCTGAAGCATGTGAAGGAAGGAAACTCAAGATTTGCTCACTCTTCCCAAGTCTACCACCTTTAAGCACCACCTGATTCTTGCCATGTCTCAATCACCTCATAGCCTTTGATGAAGTCTTGCGTTAACATGAGGTCCACAACTTTTAGGTGATACCCCTTGTGGGCTCTTGGGCTGTGAGATCCCCACCAGAGGGCTGGATAGATGTCACATCCTGTGTGATACCATGGCCATGGCCCAGAGTCTCCCTGTTCGCCAGTGGCAGTCAGCTTGGGCTAACGCACCAGTCCACTCATTGCCTGCAGCACTAAGACACACATTGCCTTTAATGAAGTCTTGCATTAACATGTGGCCAACAACTCTTCAGTGCTGTCCCCGGAGGGTCGGCTAGAGGTCACATCCTTTGTGACACCACAGCCATGGCCTAGATTCCCCCCTGTTTGCCAGTGACAGTCAGCTTGGGCTACCGCACCAGTCCACTCATTGCCAGTAGCACTAAGACACACATTGCCCTTAATGAAGTCTAGCATTAACATGTGGGCCACAACTCTTCAGTGCTGCCCCCGGAGGGCTGGATAGAGGTCACATCATGTGTGATACTATGGCACAGAATCCCACTGTTCGCCCTACCAGTCAGCTTGGGACACCGAACCAGTCCACTCATTACCAGCAATAAGACACATATTGCCTTTAATGAAGTCTTGCGTTAACATGTGCTCCAGAACTCCTCAGTGCTGTCCCTGGGCGGACGGATAGAGGTCACATCCTGTGTGATACCACGGCTATGGCCGAGGGTCCCCCTGTTCCCCAGTAGCAGCCAGCTTCGGCTACCTCGACAGACTACTTATTGCCAGCACTAAGACACACATTGCCTTTAATGAAGTTGTGTTAACATGTGGGCCACAACTCCTCAGTGCTGCTGTCCCCAGACGTCTGGATAGAGGTCATATCCTGTGTGATACCACGGCCATGGCCCAGAGTCCCCCTGTTCGCCAGTGGCAGTCAGCTTGGGCTAACGCACCAGTCCACTCATTGCCCGCAGCACTAAGACACACATTGCCTTTAATGAAGTCTTGCATTAACATGTGGCCCACAACTCTTCAGTGCTGTCCCCGGAGGGTTGGATAGAGGTCACATCCTGTATGAGATCACAGCCGTGGCCCAGAGTCCCCCCTGTTCACCAGTGGCAGTCAGCTTGGGCTACCGTACCAGTCCACTCAATGCCAGCAGCACTAAGACGCACATTGCCTTTAATGAAGTCTTGCATTAACATATGGTCCACAACTCTACAGTGCTGTCCCTGGAGGGCTAGATAGAGGTCACATCCTGTGTGGTCCCACGGCCATGGCACAGAGTCCCCCTGTTCGCCAGTGGCAGTCAGCTTGGGCTACCACAACAGTCCACTCATTGCCAGCACTAAGACACACATTGCCTTTAGAGCGCAAAGAACAGGCTGCTCTGCAGCCGCTCCATGAATGTGTTCAGTGTGTAAGAATTGTCACTTTGTGCTGGTCTGGTGGGTGGGTGGGACTGTTCCCTTTTCAAAGAAAAATGTCAGGCCAAGCGAGACACTGGTCTGTCCTCATGAAGTTTGTTTTCTAGTAAAAGACTATTTCAAGACAGAAAGCAAAAGGGTGTCCCTATGTGTTTGTGTGTTGTAGGGGTGAGTGGTGGGAATGCAGGTCTTTTCATTAGACATTTCCATCCCAGGCTTATGGGAAAAGACCAGAGGTGGCCTGGCCTACAGGGAAAAACTAGAGATTACCTGGCCTACAGGGAACGACAAGAGAAAGTCTACAGTGAAAGGCTATAGATGGCAAAAATAAAGGGGGACCTGGCCTACGGGGAAAGACCAGAGAATGACAAGAGGTGACCTGGCTTATAGGAAAGACAAGAGATGGGCTAGCCTACGGGGAAAGACCAGAATAAGAGAGGTGGCCTGGCCCAGGGGAAAGACTAGAGGTAGACTGGCCTATTAGAAAAGACTAGAGGTGGTTGAGACTAGAGGTGGCCTGGCCTACAGTGAAAGACTAGAGGTGGTTGAGACTAGAGGTGGCCTGGCCTACAGTGAAAGACTAGAGGTGGCACAGACCATGGGTGACCTGGCAGAGACTAGGACGGCCTGGCCTACAGCAATGTTTTCCTTATGTGTATTTTTAAAGAGTGCTAATCACCTGTGAAGGCATCCAAGCACTCTGCAGGTGGGCAGGCAGCTGTCTCCTAGGTGAGGTTAATCAAAGAGCCAGGTCTTCAGTGTCTTATGGAAGTCGAGAAGCGACGAGGAGGGTCGGATGTGGCGCAGGAGGTCATTCCATGCATTGGGGAGAGATATGAGAAGGTACAACCTCCAGCTGTGGATTTGCGGATGCGGGGGCATGAGGCAAGTGTGCCAATGAGAGTCCTTCTGAGCGGTGGTTCCTGGGCGAGGGTGTAGAAGTGTATGTGGCTGTGGGGGTAGGCGGGGCCAGTGTTGTGTAGTGCCTTGTATGAGTGTGTGAGCAGTTTGAACTAGGTGCATTTGTGGATGGGGAGCCATTGCAGATGTGGGGTGATGGGAGTGCGATGAGGCAGGTTGAGGAGGAGTCTTGCTGCGGCGTTTTGAACGGTCTGGACCTGCTCAGGCGATTCTTGGGGATTTCTGCGTAGAGTGAGTTGCCATAGTCGAGTCTGCTGGCGATCAGGGCCTGTGTGACCGTTTTCCAGGCGTTCTCTGGTAGCCATTTGAAGATCTTTCGTAGTATCCTGAGATTGTGGGTGCAGGTGGTCACTGTGTTTACTTGGGCTCCCTTGTTCAGCTTGTTGTCCACAATGATTCCCAGACTTCTTGCGTGGGTGATGGGGGTGTGTGAGGGTCCGAGGTTTGCTGGCCACCAGGTGGATTCCCAGCTGGAGGCTCTCTTTCTGAAGATCAACACTTTAGTTTTGTCTGTCTTTAGTTTGGGAAAGACCTACTCTGAGATTTCAGCAGACCAGGAGCGGGGTCTGTCTCAGGCCTTGGACTAGCCTCACATGATAGTGACATTGGATAAAGCTAGTCTTATGTCTGGCAGTAGGGTTACATATAAGTGACCCTTCCCCAGCCCGGCCTCCTTTTCACAAACTGCTGATCTCTTGTGTTCAAATTGGGTATCCTGCCCTAAAAAAGGAGGCACAGGTCTGTTTTAAGCCACAAAACCCATTCCAGTGGCAGAGCAAGGCTGTCATGGGCCCTGAGGCGAGGAAAAGGCACCCCATTGGGCTGCAATGGGCCCCTCGAACCCTTGGGGCCCTAGGGTTCCCTGCCTCTGCGAGGGGGGTGGGGATGCGAAACTTATTTCCTGATACACTGGAGCTGCCATTTATCTGGAAAAGCAGAGTGGGTTGAGCGCCTGCTGCCAGATGAGTACTACGGACCAAGTGATAGAGTAAGAGCTCGTCCTGGTGTTGAAAAAAGGGGGCGCTATGAGGTTGAGACCAGGGCACAAGTCCAAAAAAAAAAAAAAAGAAGTGGGGGGGACTAACCTAGTTAGACAGTATGCAAGTGACATCACGGCGCATGACATCACGGCGCATGACATCACACATGGCATCACAGGAATTGACATCATAGGAAGTGGCATCACAAGCCACGACTTTAATATGTACGTGTGATGTGAAGCGCTCTGACTTTCTGCTTTGGGATGAGTAGCGCTATAAAAGAAAAAATGGTGGTACTTTAAATTATTTCAACACCTCTTCAGGAGTAGTAAGCGCTATATAAATTACATTTATTTTGTGTAAATCGTGGGAGAGAGCAACACATCTGACACTCTTACAGTGCATGCATATCTAGTAAACAGAGCCTGAACAGAGTAAAAAGCTGCCTCTCTCAAGTATGTGTGAAGCGCTAACCTTTGTTTCCGCTGCTCCATTTGCATCAGGTGTGAGGCTCCTGACTGCTCCCAGCCAGGAGACTCGAACAAAAGGAGGCCTGATGACCCCTCAGAATAGGCCATTGTTAAGGGCCCAGCAGGAGTCAGAATAAGAAAGCCCCCTCCCGCCTGCACGTTGTTGCAGGTGGAAAGCAGACAACGTGCAGGCGCTGCTGAAAGTGTCCCAGTGTATGGAAATTACACCGGGACCAGTTCAGCACATTATTTAGTGAGGCCCAACTTTTTTGGTAGGGTGGACGGCTTCACCCTGTGAAAATAGTGGGTGGACGCCGTCCACCCGCGTGTACCCCCGACTCGTGCCCTGGTTGAGACCCGCCTGCATTATGGCAGACGAGGGGTTCAACCCATGCTGTGCTGTGTGGGACAGATGCAGGAGAGCTCTGAACGATGAAGGAGTTCCCCGCGGAGAGGACTAGCCCCCCCCCCCCCTTCACCCCCGGGGTACTACCACCTCTTCCACTGTCTGCTCTTTACATGACCAGACGCATTGTTACCCCTCTGAACATAGCGGTGGGGGCAGCTCCGTCCTCTCCCGGGGTGGGGGCTCACCCTCCAGTTCCCCTTCGCAACCCCCCCTTTGTCCAGCGCTATTCTCGGCGTGTCATGTCCCTTGACGAGCATTGTCCCCAGTAAGCCGAGCCCCCGCTCCCAGAGTTCATCAAAGTCTCTCCCCACCCCCCACACCACACCCCCCCCTCGCGTTCCCACGGCCGGACGAGGAGCAGTGGAGGGCGGATCCGTGCAACCTGCCCCGGCTGTGGTCAGGGGCTCGGGGAGGCAGTGGCACTGCACCAGCCGGCACTGCTCTACAGCAGCAGGCACTGCTCTGAGCCAGCAGGAACTGCACCAGCAGACACTGCTCTGCGCCAGCGGGAACTGCTCTGAACCAGCAGGCACTGTTCTACGGCAGCAGGCACTGTTTTACGGCAGGAGGCACAGCTCTGCGCCAGCAGGCACAGCTCTGCGCGCCAGCAGGCACAGCTCTGCGCCAGCAGGCACTGCTCTGCACCAGCAGGCACTGCCCCATAAGGCACTGCTCTGCGCCAGCGGGAACTGCTCTGCACCAGCGGGAACAGTTCTACAGCAGCAGGCACTGTTTTACGACAGGAGGCACAGCTCTGCACCAGCAGGCACAGCTCTGCACCAGCAGGCACGGCTCTGCACCAGCAGGCACGGCTCTGCGCCAGCAGGCACTGCGCCAGCAGACATTCTGCGCCAGCAGGCACTGCACCATCAGGCACTGCTCTGCGCCAGCAGGCACTGCTCTGTGCCAGCGGGCACTGCGGGCACAGCTCTGCACCACCAGGCACTGCACTGCACCAGCGGGCACTGCTCTCCCCCAGTGGAAACTGCTCTGCGGCAGGAGGCACGGCTCTGCGGCAGGAGGCACGGCTCTGCACCAGCACCAGGCACGGCTCTCCACCAGCACCAGCATGCACTGCTCTCCACCAGCATGCACTGCTCTGCTCCAGCACCAGCATGCACTGCTCTCCACCAGCACCAGCATGCACTGCTCTGCTCCAGCACCAGGCACTGCTCTCCACCAGCATGCACTGCTCTGCTCCAGCACCAGCAGGCACTGCTCTCCACCAGCACCAGCAGGCACTGCTCTGCTCCAGCATCAGGCACTGCTCTCCACCAGCACCAGGCACTGCTCTCCACCAGCACCAGCATGCACTGCTCTGCTCCAGCAGCAGCAGGCACTGCTCTGCGCCAGCAGGAACTGCACCAGCAGACACTGTTCTACGGCAGCAGGCACTGTTTTACGGCAGGAGGCACAGCTCTGCGCCAGCAGGCACTGCTCTGAACCAGCAGGCACTGCCCTGCACCAGCAGGCACTGCCCCATAAGGCACTGCTCTGCGCCAGCGGGAACTGCTCTGCACCAGCGGGAACAGTTCTACGGCAGGAGGCACAGCTCTGCACCAGCAGGCACGGCTCTGCACCAGCAGGCACTGCACCAGCAGGCACTACACCAGCAGGCACTGCTCTGCACCAGCAGGCACTGCACCAGCAGGCACTGCTCTGCACCAGCAGGCACTGCACCAGCAGGCACTACTCTGCACCAGCAGGCACTGCACCATCAGGCACTGCTCTGCACAAGCAGGCACTGCACCATCAGGCACTGCTCTGCACCAGCAGGCACTGCACCATCAGGCACTGCTCTGCACCAGCAGGCACTGCGGGCACAGCTCTGCACCACCAGGCACGGCACTGCACTGCACCAGCGGGCACTGCTCTCCCCCAGTGGAAACTGCTCTGCGGCAGGAGGCACGGCTCTGCGGCAGGAGGCACGGCTCTGCGGCAGGAGGCACGGCTCTGCACCAGCGGGCACTGCACCAGCGGGCACTGCTCTGCCCCAGTGGAAACTGCTCTGCCCCAGTGGAAACTGCTCTGCACCAGCAGGCACGGCTCTGCGGCAGGAGGCACGGCTCTGCACCAGGCACGGCTCTCCACCAGCACCAGCATGCACTGCTCTCCACCAGCACCAGCATGCACTGCTCTGCTCCAGCATGCACTGCTCTGCTCCAGCACCAGCATGCACTGCTCTGCTCCACCACCAGCATGCACTGCTCTCCACCAGCACCAGCAGGCATTGCTCTGCTCCAGCAGGCACTGCTCTGCTCCAGCACCAGCAGGCACTGCTCTCCACCAGCACCAGCAGGCACTGCTCTTTA
Organism: Calotriton arnoldi; assembly: GCA_963921515.1. Classification (NCBI taxonomy): domain Eukaryota; kingdom Metazoa; phylum Chordata; class Amphibia; order Caudata; family Salamandridae; genus Calotriton; species Calotriton arnoldi. Next base: position 1,737,927 of record CAWUFW010000109.1, on the reverse strand, counting down.
CCAGCACCACCAGGCACTGCTCTTTACCAGCACCACCAGGCACTGCTCTGCTCCAGCACCAGGCACTGCTCTCCTCCAGCACCAGCAGGCACTGCCCTGCTCCAGCACCAGCAGGCACTGCCCTGCTCCAGCACCAGCAGGCACTGCTCTGCTCCAGCACCAGCAGGCACTGCTCTGCTCCAGCACCAGCAGGCACTGCTCTCCACCAGCACCAGCAGGCACTGCTCTCCACCAGCACCAGCAGGCACTGCTCTGCTCCAGCAGGCACTGCTCTGCTCCAGCACCAGCAGGCACTGCTCTGCTCCAGCACCAGCAGGCACTGCTCTGCTCCAGCACCAGCAGGCACTGCTCTACTGCTCTGCTACAGCACCAGGCACTGCTCTGCGCCAGCACGCACTGCTCTGTCAGCTGGCTGTTTACTCTGCAAGGAGCCGATAGACCACGCTCTGCCAGTCTCCACAGCACTGCAGCAGGCACTGGGTGCACTGCCCGCTGAAATATCTGTTTTGAGCTGTATTTCCTGCAACAATCAAACAAACCCATACTAACAGGTTGTGTAGAATTTATTATAACAAATAATGAACTAAAAATTGAAGTTACCGGGAGAGAAAGAGACGCTCTGTGTGCCAAGGGGAAACCGCGGGCGCGGGCTTCCTATGGGGTAGGGGGAGGGGCTACGGGCTTCCTTTGGGGGCAGGGGGAGGGGCTTGTGAGAGCTTAACTGAGACGCTGTGTGAGATACCGTTTATTTATTTATTTATGCGTTTTTATATAGCGCGGACTTTACCCGAAGGTGTCAGAGCGCTTCACAATAGGAACAGTAACATTACATGAGGAGAAGGTTACAAGTGAGCATAATACAAAAGCAAGCGTTACATTACATGAAGAAAAAGTGACAACTGTGCAAATAACAAACAAACCAGATACAAAAAGAGGTATACGTTCCAAGAGGAAAAAGTGACAGGTGTGCATGATACATGAGATACAAAATACAAATAGAGGTATAATACTGCAATAAGTGGCAGTCACTCATAACACACTGGGAAGGCACTTCTATAGGCATGGAGTACAGAATTTCCTATAGTGGAAGAACTTCCTTGAGGGAGTAGAGAGGGCGTGAATTAAACAGGGGACTTGAAATGAAGGGAACACACAAAAAAACCAACACAGCACGCAAGGGTGAGGAATGTACAGGAAAAAGTACAAATTTACAATGAAGAGCGAACTTCCTAGAGGGGCCTGAGAATGAAAGTATTAGTTCTGAAAGTGTCTTTGGAAGAGAAGAGATTTGAGGTCAGCTTTGAAGATCCGGGTAGAGGAGGTGGCACGGAGCAGTGGGGGAAGCGAGTTCCAGATTCTCACCGCATTGCCTGAGAAGGATTGAGCCATCGATATTTCCCTTTTGAAGACGGGGGGCTCAAGCAGAAGCTTTTCCGCATTGCGAGAAGGGCGAGAGCCACCGGACAATTTCAATTTATTCGCCAGGTAACGAGGGGAGGACCTGTGTAAGGCTTTGTGTGTGATGCAGGCAGTTTTGTAAATAGATCTTGCCTCGATCGGAAGCCATCGAAGAGAGGACAGGATAGGAGTGATGTGGTTGCTTCGTTTAGACCCTGAAATGAAGCGAGCTGCTGAATGGAGGATGGATTTGAGAGGGGAGAGGTGGGATTTGGGTAGGCCCGTCAGAAGAGAATTGCAATAATCCAGTCTTGAGAGAACCAGAGATTGTACCAAGGTTTTTAAGTCTTTCTCCGGGAAGAACCGGCGGATCCCCCATAGAAGGCGCAACTGGTAACGTGCGTTCTTAGCAATAGCGTTGATGTGGGAGATTAGGTTGAGTCTTTTGTCAAGAATGGACCGTTGGACATCACCGATATAAAAGTGCCCACAGGGCCCATCGTCGAGGCACATTGAAGTGCGCGAGCCTGCGTGTGATTTCAACAGCTGATTCTCGCCCACTGAGGGGCCAACTGACCCCTGTTCTGCTTGCAAACGGGGACGGTTCTGGGATTTTGGGGGCGCCGGGCACACAGGGATGTGCGAGCCCCCCCTCCTAATTTGCATACACGGGGACACATTCAGGGTGTTGGTATCTCAATCTGACCCTGCTCCTGAAGCGGCTTTATCCAGAGCCCTCCTGAGCTGCAGTCCCTCCCCCTCAGCCACATACAAGCACCCCCTCAGCTCCTAGAGGGCTGGATGTGCGAGAGCTGCTTGTGGGCAGAGAGGGTTAACGCTGCGGGCAATGGGCACCCTGCTGTGCCTCTGGGCAGCATGGCAGGAGGCCCCCCTGCAGGACAAACCTGTGAAATGCGTCTCCTTGCAGCTGGGCCCATAGAAGGGGCGCCCTCCCCTAGTTCTCAATTTTTTTTTGTTGCATATTTATATAGCGCGAACTCGACCCGAAGGTATTGGAGCGCTTTACATGAGCACCGTATTTACATTACACATTCAGGCACGGGGAGATTAAGTGATTTGCCCAGAATCACAGGATGTGGACGCGACCCCGAGGCTCGAACCCTGGTTTCCAGCACCAAAGTCGGCAGTCTAGCCGACGGACCACATCCTCTCCCCATGGCTGCAGGGCCCATGGGCACAACTGGAACGAGACACCTCTCTCTTAATTGGATGGCATGGGGTCAGGACCGGTGTGCAGTGGCCTGACTGACGCACTGGTGCGCGCCCTTGGGCAGCTGCCCACGCCTAGCGCCGGCCCTGCCTGCGAGCCTGATCCTGGGCACTGCCAAGCCAGCTGGTCTGTGTGCTGCTGGCAGCAGTGACGCTGGGCACTTACACTTGCTGTGCTCTGAGCAGCAGTAGAACCAAGGAGGGCTGGATCCAAGTAGGTGCCTCCAGCAGCTGCCCACAGCGGGCACAGCTGGGGACGGCCCCGGTACACAGCTGCTAAGAGGCTACACGCCCTACACGACTCCTTTACCACTTCCTGGCCTCCTAGCCAACTGCACTTTGAAGGCTGGTGGTTTGGAGCCCATATATTCAATGCTTAAAAATAAACTACAAGTGTCAGAATGCAGCAGGATGTTGGGCATAAAGCAAGGATTGGATGGAACTACGTTTCACAGGCGATATAGAAACTAACCCTGGGCGGAGCTGGCGGAGTGCAACTACGTGGAGGTCCACGGAGTTGGGGGAAAAACTCCGTGGAACTCCGCTCTGCTCCGCCCCCGCCTCCACCCCCCTAAATAAAATATTACTTAAACATAAATTAAAGGAATAAAAATCACTTACTTGTATTGCGGCGTCCCTGGGCTGCCCTCCTCCTTTTCGCAGTACATCTTGCATGAACTGCGCATGTGCATTTCTCACAATGAAATGCGCGTGCGTGAGCATGCGCAGATTAAGCAAGATGTACGGCGAAAAGGAGGAGGGCAGCCCGGGGACGCCGCAATACAGGCAAGTGATTTTTATTCCTTTAAATTATGTTTAAGTAATATTTTATTAAGGGGGGTGGAGGCGGGGGGCCCATTTAGCGGGGGTCAGGGGCTGGCTAACTCCGCTCTGGAGTCGGAGTTATTTTCCCTACTCCGCGTTCTCAGCGGAGTAGGGAAATCTCTGCACACTCCGCGCCTAATAGAAACTCTTGGCAGCTGTGCCCGTACAGAGGGACGGCGCAGATGTGCCATTTCCATCATTCCATGGTGTGAGGCATGGGTGCTGCATAGCTGTGTAACCAATCTGAGCGTGTGGCCCCGAGAGTGTGAAAAGCGTGTGGCCCCAAGATTCTGGAAAGGGTGTGGAAAGCGTTTGGGTCCAAGGGTGTGAACAGGGGTGCAACTAGACCCCTCTGCGGGGGGGGGGGTGCTAACAGGGGTGGCCGGCGTGGCTCACGGGTGGGGTTGCGGGGGGGCAGCATGGGGGTTTTCGGAGTGGTCACAGGGGTGACGGGATAGGGGGGGCCGCGAGGGCCAGCCAGTGCTGGCCCTAGCACTGGTCGCACACGGTGCAACAGTCTTATTTGGCACCCCTCCCCCATTTCATCCTTCTCCATAAATTCCCTCAGTATCACTCACCAACAATGCACCTCATCTCTCTATAGCACCATTCTGACAAACATTTCATTGTTTTATAGCGCTATTCATAGTTTACTCACACTCAGTTCTGTGATCTGCATGGTACACGTTCTTTGTAGCAGGCACATTAACCCTCTGCGCTGTGTGGGTGACAGGAGTGCCCATGTGAGTGCACGGTGAGCGATACAACAGTGTGAGAGTAGGGTAAGAGATATGACTGCAGGGTGAGTGAGGTGACCATATGAATTTGGGTGCGGATGTAAGTGCAGAGTGGGACGAATGAATGCATGGTTAGTGATGGGCTTGTTTGAGTGAGATTGCAGATTGAGCAGTGAGGGAGACAGGTGAGTGAAGTATCACATGAGTGCAGAGTGAGTAGTGTACTTGTGTGACTGCAGGGTGAGGTACAGGGTGAACAGCGCAAGTGTATTGTGAGTCCAGAGTGATCACTGAGTGCAGGGTGAATGGTGTGAGTGCATGGTGATCAGTGGTGTGCATTGTGATCACTGTGAGTGCATGGTGAGCGTTAACGTGAAGGGCGAGAATGAGGAGTGTGCCTGGGAATGCACCCTGCATTGAGACAACACATGAAGTAATTCAGCAGGTTATGGACGTCGGCGTAGGGTTTAAGATACAAGTTAAACTATTGCTATTATGGCATTAATCAGGGATCGAGGATGGAGGAAATAAATGTGCTGATCCTGCAATAAACTTCCATTCTTATGATTAGGGTTGCCAGCTCATCATTTTGATGTCCCAGGCGGTACAAAAATAAACAATCACCTAAAGCCGTATTTTCCGCACTTATCTGTGCATACTTCGAACAGCAAATATAAATAGAAATCACTTTTAATTGTGTTCTAGGGCTGCCTGCATGATCCATGACTGATAATTAAAGGGAACAAAGCTAGAAAAGTCATATTACAAATGAATGCATCATTTTTTTATTTAAAACCCTATTTAGTCAAGACGGGATCTTTGCAGGCTCTTTAAACACATGGCTGGCATTTCTTTTGCGAACCCTACTTTATATTACTTTTCATTAATGCATTCTCACACTACAGCAAAGGAATAGGGAGAGTGGGGGCCCAGGGGGTACTGGAACCAGAAAAAAAACTAAGCCTGGGTAACCAGTTTACAAAGGTGTGTAAATATGCAAAAGGTGAATTCTTTATTAACCGTACGATTACTTAAAATCTTTACAGTATAAAACACATAAGCAACACCCCTCCTCCCATCCACCCTCCCCCATGGAGCTTCCCAGCATTCAAAGTAAAAATGCACCGTGCCGGCATGTGCCCTGTTTGCTACTTTGTGTCCTTTTAAGACTGCAAATTAAAAATGAATTAAATTGTGAGATCAACTCCTTTATAATGGTCGTTCACGCCAATTTTTGCTTAGTCCTGTTAGGTTCAATAGTTTTATAAAATCCATCAGGGTCATTGCCTGCGTTATATAGGTTGTCTATGATAGGAGTTCTTGGTGTGCTCCCTACTGGACCCCACTCTATCTTTATAATCCGATTGTCCATGTGAGAAAGTCCCTGGATTGAATGACGTCTGTCAAAGCTAGGGCACCGGCTGGTTTAATGACTAAATAATTGCGACCCTGGAATCTGCTGCCGGTTGCTGGAAGTCAAGTGCTGTTAAGAACAAAACACAATCATGAACATTCTGCGCCATCCTGTCTGATGAAAGTTCCTACGTGCACATAAACTACAGTCATTCTGATTTACCACAGCCATTTTGTACTCTGTTGGTCACCTTCATTTCACCCTGTCCTCTAGCAGCCTTCTGACTCTCTGACCAAACCTGATATGTGTGCTGGGGGCTATAAACTATTTCCACGACAAACATCAACATCACCTGCTGCCTCAAACTCGTCTTTCCTCTCATCCCTGCACAAACGGGTTACAAATACCAAACAGACTCTTGCAAACATGGTTTATTGCACTACACACAGCAAGACTGGTTTTTTGCCAACAATGGGACCTGTTCTTATCAACAGAACAGACTCTTAGATCTGGCCGGTCTCACTCGTTTTTAGACCCTGAAGCAAGGTCCAGCTGCAATTAAATTGTCTGTTTTTGACCTGGGTGGGAGGAGAGTTAATGTTGGGCTTGTGTAACCATGTTGATAAAACAATGTCAGGCTTGTGTGACAACCTGCCCGGGCGGAGACTCCAAGCTTGTAACCATGATAAAAGAAACAAATACATTGTGTAAAACTGTATAAAAGGAAGAATCAGAAGCATTGGCAGTAGAACACCTCCCTGAAGACATCCTGGTGTCAGCAGTTGACGTGGTCTCCTCTAAGAGTAATAAACCTTTTTCTTGCCTTCCAGCTTCCGCCTCGTTATTTTAGATAGTGAATCCAAAGTGGATTAAAGGTGACTTTGCGCCGGGCAGCATTGGGGATCCCAGGAGACTCGCTGCTTTTCACAAATTGGCGACCCAACGGGGGGCCCATCAGAGACACGTGGGTCCAGTAGAGAGGTCCTAACGACGGAGTGAACGACTAAATGATTGGAGTGCACCTGCCTGAAAGAGACTCTCGTCTGGCTGCCAATCGACTGAACTTCACCGGTTCCGAACGGACCTCTCTCGAGTGACCTGCGGTCCTGACTGGGGCCTTACAGGAACGCCGCATTGATTGTTGGAGTAAGAGGACAACCAGGTGCTGGAAGGGGAATACGAAGAACTGTCCATACGGTCCGGGTAAGGTCGTGAGAAAACATGACTTAAATTGATTGATTGATAGAAATACTAGTATTCCTTTTTGAGTTATTTGAGACATTCCCTGCTTGCAAACAACGTAGAATAGGAATATTCTCTCTTTGCAGACAGCGAAGGACAGGTAGTGCAGACTTTTGTCTAACATTAATTGAGATATTCATTTTGACCGCTAAATACGTCATGCCTGTTTTCTATAGATTGTTTGATTGTTTTGGACCGGACCGTTTGTTAGAGGTCAGTCATCCGGCACCGCCGAAGGCACCCCTAACAAGGACATGTACGTAAAATATGGATTAGCCACCGTAGCTTATAGCAAACTATGGCATAAGTACACTAGGAAGGACCGGGTAAATCAGTGGCCACTGACGGGATCTTTTGATCCCGCTAAAATAGAAACGTTAGAATTAGCTCTCCACAAAAAGAAAGCTAGACCAGCCATGTTTGATAGTTTTGGTTTATGGCGAAAAGAAGCAGCTCAACGAAAGAAAAGAGACGAAGCTAGACAAGATAAAGAAACGTGAAAATCAGCTTACCAAGCCTGTAAAAAGTTAGAAGAAGAACTAAAAAAAAAGGAAATCGATAAAAAGGAACAGGAATCAAAAATATCAGGTCAATGCCCTGTTAGAACGCCCTTAACTCTTTACCCCGAGTTACCAGCAAAACAGGGGGTAGATGATGATTTATTGTTAGGTCCCCCAATGATATACATGCCACCCCCTTATGCCCCTACTCATCCCGTAGTACAATGCCAGGACCCCCAAAGTATAGCTGGAGATAGCACGATCGCCTCAGTCTCCACCACCTCTGCTCCCACCGAGCCACCCACACCAAATGCCTCATCAAAGGAGGCAGTAGTAGAGGTAGGAACCAAGGAAATAGGAGCGCCCAGGGTCCCGCGATTAAGTAAAAATGAGCGAGCAGGCATTGATAAAATAGTTAAAACCCTCATAGATAGGAAAGAAACAGAAGAACACGTAACAGACATATGCGACTCCTATGTTGAAAACCGCAAACGATACTTTATTGTACGTCTCTGTTACCACACCCTTACTGCATATGAAGAGAAGTACCAAAACGTAGGGCCCGAGCGATTAGTGGCTCTCTACAGGAAGGTAGACATCGGAGATGAAGGCGACAACGATGTTGCAGAACTATTTTCATCCACACTAGAAGTATTGCGTCACCTCATAGAACAAGGACAGATAGATAGGGACAGGACAACTAAGGTAGCAGGACCCCCAGTGGAAAAAACAGATAGCATGATGCCAATAAAAGAAGCTGCCCCTTACTGGGTACCTCCTAGAGGACAAGGGACTAATGACGATATAAACCATCAAGACGCTAGAGGAAGGGTGGTCTACAATTGGGTGTATCAGCCATGGGACAGACAGGACATCCTGACCTTCCGTAAATCTTTGCCGGATTTACGAAAGAACCCCACCGCCTTTACGCCGAGCTAGGTACCGCTCTGGGATCAACAATAATGACACTTGCCGACATAGACTTGTTCTTCGGGTTATGTTTGCCAGCAGATGTGTGGAAACAGGTTAAGAAAGTAAACCATACCGAACTGTTTGGTCATACCTGGGAACAACTCGACACACTAGATAAACAGCGGAACCCTGGTCAAAAACCAGTTAAAGCAATATTAGACCTCCCTGACAAAATAGTGCAGAAAGTGAAAACGCTGATCCCAGAGAAAAAGATAGACTGGTCCATAGTAACCGCATGCCGCCAGAAACCACAAGAGGACGTCTCAGAGTACTTCTCCAGATTTGAAACTGTGTTCTCTGATTACAGTGGACAAGACATGTCCACCGCAACCGGACACCACTTATTTGTGCAGAACTACGTCAAAGGATTACTGCCAGATGTATCCCAGAAACTACAAGCCAGCGAAAGTAGTTGGGCAGCATCTAAACCGACGGCCATTCTCCAAATGGCCCAGTACTACGAGCATGAGAGAAACGAAAATGACAGGGCTACAGAAAGGAAAAAGAAGGACTTGAAGGAAAGGGTAATGATAGCACAACTCCAGGGGCGAATACAGGAGGGGAGCAATATAGGGGAGGAAACCAGCAGAATACCCCTAGAGTACAGCCACCTAGGAACAATCCATCTACATCATATGTAGGACGCCAAGACCTAGGACAGGATCAATGTGCATTTTGCAAAAAATATGGACACTGGAAATCCCAATGCCCGGCTTTGTTAGGAGCTGCTAGGGGCAGAGGGGCGAGGGAAATAGCAAGTGGACAGAGAGGAAGAGGACGTGGGAGAGGGTACGCGAGTGAAGCAAGCGAGGAAAGGCCAGGAAGAGTGAACGCATTTGACCATCCCAGACAGAATCAGTACCAACAGATTATGACAATACGTACGACTTTGCATAGGACAGCCAGGGGCAAGGGAGGGATCCAGTCGAGCTCTGCGTTGATCAGCAAGGCCCTTATGTTACCGCTGAGGTCCTGGGCACAAGGTCGCCATTTTTGGTAGACACAGGAGCAACACGTAGTGCACTATCCAAACGACTGATTCCAAGGGCACCCTTGTCAGGCTCACATGTGACCTCAATAGGATTTGACGGTACGCCCTCCACCAACCCTTTGTCTCGACCCATCCCTTTAATCTTGACAGCAATGGCGTCGAAACGACATTCCTCCTCTCATCTAACACCCCAGACGCCATTATGGGCCTCGACCTTTTGAAACACTTCCATGCGACTATCAGATGCTCACCAGACGGAGTGCGTGTCATCCTGTATGACAACCCCCAACGCCATAGAGAGAACCCTTTTCAGCACATGTTTTCCATCTCTGAGACTGACACATCCCTACTGGACACTTTGCCATCACACTTATGGGCTAGGGCTGATTCAGACGTAGGACGAATGATGATTGACCCAGTACACGTAACAATACGACAGGACGCAACCCTACCGAAGGTACCGCAGTACAAAATATCGCCAGAGGGTGAGAAAGCACTAACAGAGATCATACACTCTTTGGTAGAGGCAGGGGTGGTAGAGGAAGTAGTGAGCAACATTTGTAACAGTCCCATACTACCGATTGTAAAGAGACAGGGAGATGGGAAAGCCCACCGCTTCATCATTGACCTGCGGGAGGTAAACAAAATCGTAGTACCACAATACCCAGTAGTTTCCGACATCACGACAATTTTGACTTTAATCCCCTCCACTGCCACCACCTTCACTGTGATCGACCTCAAGAACGCCTTCTTTTCCATACCTATACACGAGGACAGCCGCTATCTTTTTGGATTTACCCTAAATTCCCGTTCGTATAGATTTTGTAGAGCACCTCAGGGGTACACTGAGAGCCCAAGTATCTATAGCCAGGCGCTTAAAAGACAGTTGGACGCCACACAATTGCCAGATGGAGTGGCACTAATACAATATGTAGACGACATCCTTCTAGCAGCAGACACCATACCAATAGCCGTCACAGCCACCATCAAACTACTCCATTTCCTTGCTGAGAATGGTCACAAGGTCTCCCGAAAGAAACTGCAGTTCTGTAAATCACAAGTGACCCATTTGGGTCACCTTTTATCAAAAGAAGGGAGAAAACTAACGCCTGACAGGATCCAGACAATTCTAGACACCCCTGTCCCCAAAAATCAGAAGCAAGTCCGCTCTTTGATAGGCCTCACCTCGTTTTGCAGACAGTGGTTACCGAACTTTAGCCTCATTGTCAAACCCCTTCTCTCCCTCCTAGCTAAGGACATCCCCTCACCTCTCCCCTGGACCCCCGAATGCCAGACAGCCTTTAAAGAAATACGCAATACCCTTTGCTCAGCACCAGTCCTAGGAACCCCAGATTACTCCAAACCATTCTTCCTCTACACACACGAAAGGGAGGGATGTGCATTGTCTGTCCTAACACAATCAATCAATTGGTCACAAACAACGCCCTTGTGCATATTTTTCTGCCACCCTCGATCCAGTAGCCAGAGCACTGCCAGCGTGCTTGCGCGCTGTGGCAGCTGCAGCGGTATCAATACGCCAGAGCGAAGGAATAGTGCTCTCCAATCCAGTCACTGTTTTAGTACCCCATGCAGTCGACACACTACTGAACCAGACCAAAACCCAACACTTGACTAGCGCCCGACTGACAGGATATGAGTTGACCCTGCTAGCACCGCACATTACCCTAAAGCGATGCACCACCCTCAATCCAGCCACACTGTTACCCCTACCCGAGAACGATTCTAACGTGGCTCCACTACACGACTGTGTGACACTAACCGATGAACAAACAAAAAGTAGAGTAGACCTCAGAGACACCGCCTTTCTAGAGCCAGATGGAGAACTATGGGTGGATGGTTCGTGCATCAAACTCCCTGACGGCACCACCTCAGCTGCATACGCAGTCACCACAGCCCGAACCATTCTAGAAACAGCCCGTATTGCCCAACGTTCCGCCCAGGCAGCAGAACTCATTGCCCTCACACGAGCATGTATTTTAGCAGCTGGCACCACAGTTAACATATACACCGACAGCCAATACGCCTTCGGGGTGGTTCACCATTTCGGGATTCTATGGAAAGAAAGAGGGTTCCTGACTTCATACGGTACACCCATCCTGCATGGAGATTTAGTCTCCGCCTTGACGGAAGCAGTCCTCCTCCCCGAAAAGCTAGCAGTGATAAAATGCCAAGCACATAGGAAAGTGACAGATCTCATTGGACAGGGAAATGCGCTAGCAGACGTTACTGCCCGAGCCACAGCAGAAGACAGAACCATGACACGAATGTATGTGACCAGGTCACAAGCTGAACAATGGACTGATGCTAGGACCACTGTAAGGGACATACAGACTACAGGCACACAAGACGAATTGACCGAGTGGAAAAAGGTGGGACTAAAAGACGAGGAAAATTGCTGGAGAACTAAAGACGGAAATAAATGGCTGTTACCCAATGCCTACCTCATCCCCATATTGACCATGGCACATTTACCAGCACACATAGGCTCCACCCCCATGATTGAACTAATCACAAGAGTATGGCATAATGTCAAGATAACAGAATCTGCAAAGCGCCTAGTACAACAATGTATAGTATGCCTACAACACAACCCAGGGAAAGGGACAGTAGTAATACCACGGGGAGGGTTTGGAGTCCCTGATCACCCCTTGAAGTCCTTCAAATGGATTACATCCAACTAGAGAGATGCCATGGTCTAAAATATGTCCTGGTGGTTGTGTGCGCTTTTAGCAAATGGGTGGAGGCATATCCCACCCGCGACAATACTGCCATAGCCACTGCAAAAGTATTGTTGAAAGAATTCTTCCCCCGGTTCGGCCTTTGCAGAATTTTATGGAGCGACAACGGCCCACACTTCGTAGCCGAAGTGATACAGAACATACTGAAAGGGTTGGGGGTAAAACAAAAATTCCATGCCGTCTTCCACCCCCAATCAGCGGGCCTGGTAGAGAGACACAATGCAACATTGAAACTAAAGCTAGCCAAAATAGTTGCCACAACCGGGTTGAAATGGCCCGACGCCCTTCCATTGGCATTGCTATCAATGCGCTCCACCCCGACCAAACACAGACTGACCCCGTATGAAGTGGTCTTCGGCAGGCCTATGAACATTTGGGCGGCACCAAGACCCACCTCCATTAACGATGTCCCGAACATATTAATGTCAGACTATCTGCATAAATTGACAAACGAGCTAACAATTATCCACCAACAGGTGCAGCAAGCCTTGCCTGACATATCCAGGGGCCCAGGACATGTGATAAAGCCTGGGGACTTCATCCTAGTTCGCAACTTCCAAAGAACGAAGAATCTGGAGCCCAGGTGGACGGGCCCCTGGCAAGTCTTGATCACCACTCGAACTGCCCTCCGAGTGGAAGGAAAAAAAAATTGGCTGCACGCCCACCACTGCAAGAAAGTCCCTCCAACGCTGGCAACCTGTGAAGAGGTGGAGGTGCAAGAGGAAGTACTCGCAAAAGACCGACCAGCTCTGAGTTGCTACCCACAAGAAGACACCCTCCAACTGTCTGAATTTCCCGACCCCACGGTGCCATCCAAGGAAGGGTACAACCTAAGATCGACGAAAAGGGGGAGCTCCAACAACCAGGCCACTAACTGAGTCAGAGTCTCAGATCGGTAGCACAGCCAAACGACGCTACCAGGAAAAACACCAGACAAAAGTCTGTGGTCCTAACAGTTGGTGAGCTCCTCGAAGATGATGGAAGAAACGGAACACCTGCAAAGCCACCGCAAAGACACCAAGACTTTTGAACTGCACAGTACAAAGACAATTGCACTTGTAGCTGCATTTCTCACCTGCCTCCTGCTAATGGTCACACTCTGGATCATTGAAGAGAATGCACCTGCATACAGAACATTGTCACCAACCATGCAACCAATCACAAAGAAAGAACACTACCTGGTATCACTACCGCCACATCTCCGAGAACGACGCAAAGAATTCTGGAATAATTCTTTCGTACAGATGCTGCACCAGCACAATCTTGCCACCAATGCCACTAACTGTTGGGTCTGTGGGCTGCTACCACATGCCACTGAACATTCCATCCCTTTCATCCCTTCACCCTTTTCTGTTCATGGATCTTGCCTTGCCTGGATGATGCTCCTACAAGAAAGTTACAAAGACAATGCCACTTCCGATGGGACAATCGCTCAGTTCTACAACGAGTTCTGGCTAAACCAAACAGGAAGAACAGCAGCTCCCTTTTGCCCTCACACCTCCAATACGACATTCCCAATGAATGTCCCCTCCAAAGAACGAGTGGAAATATAAGTGTTCAATAATCCTGTCAGAGCCACATTTTCCTACCTGAAGAAAAGAACTGCTGCAACACTGACTGTGGCCCTATCTGTGGTGAACGTCTCTGGCCTTGTATGCATTGAAGGCCGTGGGACTAAGAATGTGGGTCACAGCACTTGTAACATTGTAAGGACTTTGAACACTGCCAATCCTCCAGCATTTGTTGCATCACCCAATATGTACTTTGTCTGTGGAACCAAAGCCTACACCTGGCTCCCAAGAAACTGGGGGGCACGTGCTACATCGCCTTTGTTTTGCCACCGACCTACACAGCCCCTGCAGAGCATCATCGAGAAAAGAGTTCTAAAGACACTGATCAAGCAGACTCTGCCGCATCACAGTTCGTTGACGCAGCAAAAGGGCTCGTCCCGCTATGGGGTCCGATGGCAAACAGCCGAGCCATCAGACATCTGTCTCAAGCGGTAGAAACCGCCCTGAACGTCACAGCTGGCATCCTCACCAACAACACTGCCGAGCTTCAAGCGGTCCGTCTGGTGGCCCTACAAAACCGCATGGTCCTGGACGTGGTACTAGCAGATCGTGGAGGAGCATGTCGCATCATTGGTGCCAGTTGCTGCATATACATCCCTGATAATTCACCCTCTGTCTATGAAGCAATCGAACATCTCCACAGACTGTCTTCAGAAATTCATCAAGGATCAGAGACTTGGACAATTGGAAGTTGGCTTTGGGGCATCTTAAAGGACTGGGGTTGGAAAATATCAATGTTTCTCTTGGTCCCAGTATTGGCAATATGTGGTTGCTGTTTGGGTGTACACTGTATACCACCTTTGTGTTCTCTTTGCATAAGTGCCTTGCGCCCTAAGACTATGGACACTCAGTTAACAAAAATGAGAGTAATGTAAGAACAAGAAATACAGGACATTATGGAGATCGAAATAGACTGACAAGATGGCTAGTTATGTTCAAAGGGGCGACTGTTAAGAACAAAACACAATCATGAACATTCTGCGCCATCTTGTCTGATGAAAGTTCCTACGTGCACATAAACTACAGTCATTCTGATTTACCACAGCCATTTTGTACTCTGTTGGTCACCTTCATTTCACCCTATCCTCTAGCAGCCTTCTGACTCTCTGACCAAACCTGATATGTGTGCTGGGGGCTATAAACTATTTCCACGACAAACATCAACATCACCTGCTGCCTCAAACTCGTCTTTCCTCTCATCCCTGCACAAACGGGTTACAAATACCAAACAGACTCTTGCAAACATGGTTTATTGCACTACACACAGCAAGACTGGTTTTTTGCCAACAATGGGACCTGTTCTTATCAACAGAACAGACTCTTAGATCTGGCCGGTCTCACTCGTTTTTAGACCCTGAAGCAAGGTCCAGCTGCAATTAAATTGTCTGTTTTTGACCTGGGTGGGAGGAGAGTTAATGTTGGGCTTGTGTAACCATGTTGATAAAACAATGTCAGGCTTGTGTGACAACCTGCCCGGGGCGGAGACTCCAAGCTTGTAACCATGATAAAAGAAACAAATACATTGTGTAAAACTGTATAAAAGGAAGAGTCAGAAGCATTGCCAGTAGAACACCTCCCTGAAGACATCCTGGTGTCAGCAGTTGACGTGGTCTCCTCTAAGAGTAATAAACCTTTTTCTTGCCTTCCAGCTTCCAGCGCCTGCCTCGTTATTTTAGATAGTGAATCCAAAGTGGATTAAAGGTGACTTTGCGCCGGGCAGCATTGGGGATCCCAGGAGACTCGCTGCTTTTCACAGTGCGATTCTAATTTGATGAATAAACTTGCCTGCTCTGGCAAGTAACCAGGTTTGTAGTTTCTGAGAAGTACCAATCAGAAGCATCCCTGCAGGTTCTAAAGCCCTTATCCTTAGGACGGGGCGGAGCAAACAATAGCGATCACTGGCCAGCATAGGGCAGCAGCATAAAAGATGTAACCAGGATACCCTATGGTAATTGCATAGCCGGCAGGAGCCAGTGTTGTCTTTTCGCGCCCATGTTGTGCTGAACTCCAGGATCTTGAGGGCAGTGAGGTGCAGAAACAGGATTTTCCTTCTAGCTTGAGCTGAGAGTGAATCTCGCATGCAAGGTTGAGCTTTCCCAGGGATATATGAACTGTCAAGTGCCAGTGTAAGGGAATTGTACCGGAGTGAGGAGCGATCCAGTATAAAACGAGATGGTCTGGACTGGACGCTTCACAGCATTGGCCCAGGCATTGTATGGGATTTCATGTAGGGTCATGCTCTCTGCCTCTATTTTCAGTGAATGTATTGCTTGGTCCAGCTTACAGTGCCATGGGGATCCCGCTGCCCTGAAAATCGTTTTCAGAAAATGTTTGAGAGTAGTTTCGGGGGCTTTAAGCATTCCGATATAGTATTTTATTAGGTCCACCTGTAGTGCCAAATCCGGTCTGTTTAGTCCTATCTCCAACCTTAGTCTGGTGTTCCTTGCTTGTCTGGGCACCTGTAGCACGATCTTATAAGCTTTTATCTGGGCTGTGGTGATAGATTTCTCTAATGCACCTGGGAAGGATAAGTGGCCATAAGTAATTGCTGGAATTAATTTTGCCCCGAGTACTGTCAACATGGGTTGTGCGGATTGACTTGCTAGGCGATGGCTCAAACGTTGAAGTGAGAGAATTATTCTGTTGATTTTCGGAGTTAGCTACTTTATGTGTTTAGCTGCTGTTGCCCTCTGTTAACCATACCCCCAAGTAGTTGTAGGATGTAGCTGTCCTAATTCGGTGGTCGCCCAGAGACCAGAATGCTTGCTTTTTGTGAGGATATTTGCCAAAGATTATTATCTTTGTCTTGTTCTCGTTAATTTTCAGGCTGTTTTGCTTGTTATACACTGCTCGACTCTTTTGAGCTCTTTGGAGCCCCACCCTGGTGTGATCCATGATCACTGTATCGTCTGCATACTGAAGGGTTGCGAGGGTTATCTTGCCCAATCTCGGAGGTACTAGGCTGGTGTCTTTCAGAGCTTGCCCCAGGTCTGCCGTGTACAGATTGTATAATAGTGGAGCCAGAACACAGCCCTGCTTTAGCCCTGTGTTAGTTTCAACTCTCGAGGTTGCAGTTGTTGGACTTAGTTTGAACCGGACCCATGTCCCCTCGTAGAGGACTTTTATCATTTTTAAAAGGGTTGCTGGGATCCCCCAGGATTCGAGTTTTGCCCATAGTCTTCTTCTATTAGCTAACGAAGGCTGTAGAGAAGTCTATAAAACAGCAAAAGAGGGGCAGGTTATTATTCATTACCCCTTGCTTAGAGAGGTAAGACCGCGCCGAGATATTATCTGTGGTAGAGCTATTTGCCCTAAAGCTAGTTTGATAAGGCGGGAGGATACTGTTCTTGTCCACCCAGTCCTCTAATTCCCTCAGTAGTAGACGGGCATAGACCTTTGCTTCGATGTAGAGCAGAGCTATTAGCCTATAGTTGGCAGGGTTCGAGTGGTCTCCTTTCTTGTGTATTGGGAACAGGATTGAACCTTTCCAGGATTGTGGTAATATTGCTGTGGCATATGAGTGGTTGCATAGCGGAGTGAGAATAGGTGCGAAAAAAGCTAGAGCGGACTTAAAAACTTGGGCAGGAATGCCATTTGGTCCTGGGGCCCCATTGGTTCTTATTAATATGCAAATGGTATTTAAAGACCTGTGAAAAACTCGGGCGTGCCGGAGATAAGACTCCAGACACTCCCCAGCCGAGCCCCCAGCAGCCCGGGCTGAGACACTTGACCGGGGGGAGGGGCTGGAGCCCTTTCAGCTCAATGGGCGTTACGCGCCTGGGTGCAAGCCCAAGAGTGTGGAAAGCATTTGAGCCCAAGAGTGTGGAAAGCATTTTGGCCAAAGGGGTTGGGCCCACGGGTGCGGGCCCCAGAGCGCGGGCCCCAGAGCATGGACTTCAGCTTGTGGGCCCGAGAGTGTGTACTTCAGCGTGTGGACCCAAGAGAGTGGGACCCAAGAGTGCGGAGAGCGTATGGGTCCCAGAGTGCGGTCCTCAGCGTTTGGAAAGCATGTGCTCAGCGTGTGGGCCTCAGATTAGAGATGCACCGTTTCCCTTAGAAGTTCACAGATCAATGGTGGATTGGGAGCTAAAAGTAGGACTTAAGCATGTATTGATACAATCTTTGTATGGATACCATTGTGTGCAGCGAGTGCACTGAACGTCTCTGGGAGGATGGGGGAGGAGTCTACAACAAAACGTGTTTAAGGTCTGTCTGTGAGGGCGGACTGGGAAGACCGCTCTGTTCGCCCAACCCTAAAAGCATCCCCCTAGGCCTGAGTTTCCTGGGGGTATGGTCTGTGTCCTTTATAGCCAGCCCACGTCTGTCAGAGATTCCCTGTAGCCCCTGCATAGTCTAATACCATGCAGAGGGCGCTATGCTAGAAACGTCCTCCTACTCACAGCACTACCCTCGACCCATAGGGCCGCTATTGCACAGCACTACCCCAGAGCCTCAGGTCAACAGTAAGTAACTCTACCGTTCAGCTCAAATGGTGCTGCACCCCAAAGCCCCACCATAGAACCAAGTGAGGCTGCACCCCACAGCCACACCATTGAACCAAGTGACGCTGAAAGACACAGCCCAACCATAGAACCAAGTGACGCTGAAAGACACAGCCCCACCATAGAACCAAGTGAGGATGCAACCCACAGCCCCACTATAGAACTAAGTGAGGCTGCACCCCACAGCCCCACTATAGAACCAAGTAATGCAGCGCACAGCCCCACCATTGAACCAAGTGAGGCTGCAACCCACAGCCCCACCATAGAACCAAGTGAGGCTGCACCCCACAGCCACACCATTGAATCAAGTGACGCTGAAAGACACAGCCCCACCATAGAACCAAGTGAGGATGCAACCCACAGCCCCACTATAGAACCAAGTGAGGCTGCACCCCACAGCCCCACTATAGAACCAAGTAATGCAGCGCACAGCCCCACCATAGAACCAAGTGAGGCTGCACCCCACAGCCCCACTATAGAACCAAGTGATGCAGCGCACAATCCCACCATTGAACCAAGTGAGGCTGCAACCCACAGCCCCACCATAGAACCAAGTGAGGCTGCACCCCACAGCCACACCATTGAACCAAGTGACGCTGAAAGACACAGCCCCACCATAGAACCAAGTGAGGCTACAACCCACAGCCCCACTATAGAACCAAGTGAGGCTGCAACCCACAGCCCCACCATAGAACCAAGTGAGGCTGCACCCCACAGCCACACCATTGAACCAAGTGACGCTGAAAGACACAGCCCCACCCTAGAACCAAGTGAGGCTGAAACCCACAGCCCCACTATAGAACCAAGTGAGGCTGCAACCCACAGCCCCACCATAGAACCAAGTGAGGCTGCACCCCACAGCCACACCATTGAATCAAGTGACGCTGAAAGACACAGCCCAACCATAGAACCAAGTGACGCTGAAAGACACAGCCCCACCATAGAACCAAGTGAGGATGCAACCCACAGCCCCACTATAGAACCAAGTGAGGCTGCACCCCACAGCCCCACAGCCCCACTATAGAACCAAGTAATGCAGCGCACAGCCCCACCATAGAACCAAGTGAGGATGCAACCCACAGCCCCACTATAGAACCAAGTGAGGCTGCACCCCACAGCCCCACTATAGAACCAAGTGATGCAGCGCACAACCCCACCATAGAACCAAGTGAGGCTGCGCCCCACAGCCACACCATAGAACCAAGTGACGCTGAAAGACACAGCCCCACCATAGAACCAAGTGAGGATGCAACCCACATCCCCACCATAGAACCAAGTGATGCAGCAGCACACAGCCCTACCGTTGAGCCCCAGTGATGCAACAGCTCGCAGCCCCACCATAGAACTATGTGATACCGCAACCAACAGCCCCACCATCGCATCCAAGGGACACAGCAGCGCGCACACATATATATATTTTATGGGTTTAAAAGCACTGCTGAAGAGTTCCTTATGTGGTTATCAATTTTCAGGAAACAATAAAAATGTCAAGATAATTCCGGTGGTTAATGTTCCTGCTGGAGCGAGAGGGAGTTTGGTCTAGTGACAGTTTTGACTCCTCAAAGTAGCGCAGAGGTTTAATATGCCTGCTGAAAAGCACATGTACCATGCATATCACAGAACTCAATTTCTGTGAATAACTCAGTGGGTTGTGTCACAGAGATCCTTTTGTTACTTGCAATTCATAATTTGCAATACTAATATAGCACACAGAGCTATCAACTGACATCAAAGAGCTGCATGCAAACTGCAAGGCTATAGGTTAGAACAGTGTTTTCCCCAATGTTTTGTTATCTTAGTGTTACTACATAAGATTTAAGTAGAAATAAATTCTTATTAGTAAATTCAGCCCCAAACACTGTGGTACATTTAAAATCTTGCCTGAGTGTGCGCTTCTCCAGACCAAACTCTTTTGAAATATACTGCCAAATAATATGGACGACCTGTGACTCCTACACCTTGTAATCCTCATTGTCTCTTGTAACATTTCATATACACGGATCTACACAGTTAGGATTCATTGCCTCTGAATTATGTTTGTGATGGAAAGTGCTCCGATACCCTGCACGGATAGGAGAAGCGCAATAAAACAAAAAAATGCATATGACTGAGGGGCAATGGAAAGAGGAGAGGCACTGTTGGATGGTGGTAGGGAGGGAATCCACGGAGAAGGACGTCGTTAGGGGCGCCAACAAAGATCGACGCACCTGGCACCACCAGTGCTAAAGCTATCCCTCCTACTCTTCTTTGCCCAGGACTATGGGCCAGTGCTGGCTCGTAACTGGGTAGCCCTGAAGTCTGCTGGCCGTGGCTGCTTTGTGTGCAGTCTAGCACGCCGGGCTCAGAGTTTGCAGACTAGCACGCCGGGCTCAGAGTTTGCAGTCTAGCACGCCGGGCTCAGAGTTTGCAGCCTAGCACGCCGGGCTCAGAGTTTGCAGCCTAGCACGCCGGGCTCAGAGTTTGCAGCCTAGCACGCCGGGCTCAGAGTTTGCAGTCTAGCACGCCGGGCTCAGAGTTTGCAGTCTAGCACGCCGGGCTCAGAGTTTGCAGTCTAGCATGCCGGGCTCAGTGTTTCTCGGGCTCAGAGTTTGCAGTCTAGCACGCCGGGCTCAGAATTTGCAGTCTAGCACGCCGGGCTCAGAGTTTGCAGTCTAGCACGCCGGGCTCAGAGTTTGCAGTCTAGCATGCCGGGCTCAGAGTTTGCAGTCTAGCATGCCGGGCTCAGAGTTTGCAGTCTAGCATGCCGGGCTCAGAGTTTGCAGTCTAGCATGCCGGGCTCAGAGTTTGCAGTCTAGCATGCCGGGCTCAGAGTTTCTCGGGCTCAGAGTTTGCAGTCTAGCATGCCGGGCTCAGAGTTGGGAGGAAGAAGTAAGGTGAGACGGAGGATCAGAGATACCAAATGGATCAAGGGTAGGATGCTGGGTTTCAATCTCTCTTCTTGACATTCTTAAAGTGACTTGTGACCTCTTTCACGTATATGTGAAGTGCAGGCTGGCACCAAAGATGCTGGAAGGATACACCAATTGCCATACAATTATGGAGGAAACCAGCTCTTCACTCAACCAAGGCCTTGATACCATTGCACTCGGGTGACATGGCAACTCACAGCCCTACCACTGAGAGCAGATGAGACGGCAGCAAACACCTCTACCATCAAACCCAGGTGACAGACACAACAAAACACCATCGAAGCAAGGTGCAATGGCATCACGCAGCCCTGTCATCAAGGCCAGGTCACACAGCAACAAACAGCTCTACCATCAAGCCCAGGTGACAACAACACACAGCTCTACCGCCGAGTGCAGATGAGACAGCAGCGAACACCTCTACCACCAAACCCATGTGACACATCAACACACAACCCCACCATCGAAGCAAGGTGTGATGGCAACACAGCCCTATCGGCCAGGCCACACAGCGACAGACCGCTCTACCATCAAACTCTGATAACAACTGCACAGCCCTACCACCGAGTGCAGATGAGACAGCAGCAAATACCTCTACCATCAAACCCAGGTGACAGAGACAACAAAACACCATCGAAGCAAGGTGCAATGGCATCACGCAGCCCCGTCATCGAGGCCAGGTCACACAGCAACAGATCTATACCATCTAACCACAGTGACACAACAACACACAACCTTACCTTCGAAGCAAAGTGATGGCAAAACGCAGCCCTACCATCAAGGCCAGGCCACACAGCAACAAAGAGCTCTACCATCTAACCAAGATGACAAGGCAGCACGCATTGTACCATTGAGCCCAGGTCACAACAGCACACAGCTCTAACACCGAGCCAGGTGACATGGGAGTGGAGTGTCACAGTCCTACCGCTTCTTCACACAGCGGGCAGCAGTAGGTGAACATCTGAACTTGTGTTTTTGCAGCAAAGTTAGTTGCTTTTTTAGGTGGGGTTTTTGTGCAGTTGACGTGGGTGCACTGGCGACAGTTTTCTGTATAAAAACCTCAATGGATTTGAGTAATGACATGGGTGGGACCAGGCCCCACCAATCACCTGAGGTCTGCCAGGCTACACTGGTAACTTTGCAACGAGAAGGCTGTCATTTACCGCCTACAAAAAGACCGCATGGGCCTTCTCTGTAAACATGCTGTTAGTAAATAAAAACATTCCTGGCACACTCGGGTAGGTCTGGATGATCAAGAGACATTTTATCTTCTGCAACTGCGCATCCCCCAATCCCAGCCGCAGATCCCAAGATGTCCAGTAAAGCCCCCTCCCATCAAGTCTGTACTAGCCCTGGAATCCTCCACCTCTTTGGAAACCCGACCTTTAGACAGCAGAGCTATGTCTTGGCTTACACATCTCACAGGCACAGACAGGGCTCACCCTGCTGAGCCCCATAGCACATGCGTTTGGTTACAGGGTATTTGTAGGTTGAAGCCTTTGACAGTTACTTGGCAGTTTGATGCTTTTTTCAGACATGGTTCCATGGGCTATTGTTTGGCTACCTCCAGTGCTTAATTTGTAAAACAATAAGCGCCGGGCCCTCGTCAGGAGGCCACTGCAGCTTGCACCATCCACTGCCCCCACCAGCGCTGCCATGACACTACCTTTACCCATCACGCTCTTGAAGTGTGACAATTCATACTACTCCCAAGTCTCCAAAGCAATAAGAATGGCTTGGGTGGCAGGTATTAGTCAGTGTTAATGTATATTGAATGAATAAACAGCTGTTATGCTCATACCTAAAATAGTCAGACAGCGCCACCTTGTGGCAGACTGTCATTAGGCCCCGGTGCGGGCAATCAAGTGCAGGTGCTGAGCACCGGAAACCACCGGCTCAAATTAAGCACTGCCTGCCTTTTTGTAGTTGGAACAGGTAGGCCTGGTCGGGCATGGTTTCTGTTGTTCTTTGGTGCCCTCTTGTGTGTTGTGGTATCTGATGTCTCCCAGCCAGTGCTTGTTTGCTCCTGAAAAGTGCCAGTACTCTTCCATTAAAAGCATTGGAGCACTGCACATGAAAGAAGTGCAGGTACTCCGTACCGGACAGCACCTGCCCATTTGAAGCACTGCTCCCGGCCCAATGCTGCTCAGTTATGAGAGCCCGACATGCCCTCCGTGCCCCCAAGGCAGCTACAAGGATCTAGAGATAAAAGAGGCAGAAAGACCTGGGTGAGAGAAAGGAAATCAGTGAAGTATTCTGAACTCTGCAGGAATTCAGGCTACTTAGTCCTTTCTTTCTTTCTGGTCTCCCACTGCATTGTGGGCATTGTAAACAATAGTTTGCGGTTGGCAGTGCCTGGGTAATCAGTTGTTTGTTTACACGAGATGGTTCACTGGAGAAGGCGCCATGGAAACACTGGTTCAGCAATGCTTTTATCTTTAGCCGTGCTAATAAAGCGTTATGATTGTGCCTCTAGCAGTGGCCTTGGCTTGGGTCCAGGAGTGGGTGGGGGAAGCGAGAGGAGTGAGTCTCATGGGAGAGGCTGAGACCCAGCTAGTCTTCTGAAACCAGGCGCTATAAAGCATTAGTGCCTAATGAGTCCAGTCTACATGAACCAGGTTTTCAATGTCTTAGGGGACTAGGCATTACAAAGGGTTGCAGTGCCATATATGCAAATGTGTCGGGCTTGTGAGTGGGGATTTGATAGTTAATTTGTTATTAAATAAAGTTTTAAAAAAACAAAAGAATCTCCAGGGCCCAACACATTTCTAAAGAGGCCCTTGTAGCTTGCACCAACCACTGCCCTTGGTAGGGCTCCCAATGTCGGTCCAGTGCTTTCCACTAACCATCAGACTCCAACGTATGTGACATTTTGGACTATTTCAGATCACCAAAATCTGTAAGAATGACCTGGACTTGCTGGTGTTATTTTTTAATGAATATTAAACTGTTAAATACTTCGTTAATGGGCTATGGGGGGGAGGGGAGAATGTAGACAATACCATGTGGACTACTGTAAAATTGTGTGCCAGTGTGTCACCTCTCCTAGAAACCTGGGGACTCGTTTCGAGCAACTATAAAACGCAAACCGTACATTCGTGTCCACCATCTTTCATATATCCTGCACCCTGCCCTCTTTTACCTTTTGTATATTATTGTGATTCCAAGCCTATTGTACATTTCTATGTTTCCTGTAAAGCGCTCTGATACCTTAACGGGTCAAGTTCGAGCTCTATAAAACACAAAAATAAAAATAAATAAAAATAAATAAAAAATAAGTGCTGTGCTGAGACCTGGCAAACACAGACACAAATTAAGCAGCAGGGGATCCATACTCTCGCGTGGCAGATCTTCAGAGTCACTGGAGGCATTTGGGTTCCAGTTAGGGGTGAGCGGACCGTGGAGTTACAGGAAAACCTCCACGAGATTCCACGAAATTCTGCCAACGGGTGGAAGATATGCAGTTCATGCTGCAATTTAGCGCCGTTAGCTCAAGCAGTACTGAAAATCAGCACAAACGACACCATGCATCCACTAGAGTTAAAATCTAGTCGAGCGGCAGGCCTCGGACCGCGACTGAACGCAAACGCCGAGTTGCCTTTTATGGAGCATCTCAGGAGAAAAATTTCACCATGCGGCGATTGGCGGACTTTGGCCAGAACTCCGCACTAAAGAGTAACATGGAGTGGCCAAAATTCCACCAATTCCTCGGTGAAACGAAACATTCCCCCCACCCCCAGTTCCAGTGTCTCCTAAGACGACGTCTGCGTGGAACACCGACATAGGATTGCACAGTCACACAAGATGCAAAGGTGTTGGAGTTCAGGAGTCTTACGAGGTGGTATTCCTTCATGCGTTCCTTCTCACAGACCACTGGAATACAGTCCCAAGAACACTGCTTGACGGAGATCTGTAACCCACACCTTGAGACTCTAGAACATTTCCCTCCGATGGGGTACTCGCTCCTGCAGGTTGTGGGGGCTTCCATAGGTGAAACCGTAGGTGCCAGGACACGGTAGCAGCTAATAATTGGACAGCTGGGGTTCAAGAATGTAGTGGAGTCCCTAGGTTCCAGTCAGAGCTCCAAGAAAGAGCATGGTTCTGGAGTGGAGGCCTCCAGCATAGAGTGGATGGATTTAAAGTAGAGCACTGCCATTCGAGAACCAGTAGGTAGAGGGGGGCCAGAAAGTTGTAGGGTCAGAGTGACGTATGGATTCAAAGGTAGAGTCCCAGAGGGGTGGGGGCTTCAGAGAGTAACAAGAGAAGGCCTAGCATGAACATGGGGGTTCTAGAGTGGAGAAGGGGGGTGTCACTGACTCAGGGCCATCTTAACAGATTTATAGGCCCCAGTCAAAGCACTGCACTGGGCCCTGCCTACACAACCACTCACAGGAATAAAAATGTTTAAAGGAAAATTAGTGTTAAATTGTGCTCTGCATAAGGCCCCTATGCACAGATTTCAGAAGACAGCGCTGCACTTGTCGAGCATGCCCCAGTTGCCCATCACAGTCCTGATGTTCTCACGCTCTTAATCTGGCCTCGAGCACCCAGTGGTGGTTCCTCCTAATGAGCAAAGGAGCATTGACCCGCGTGAGAGTGCTTTAGGTAAACAGAAAGAATAATAAAATGGCCATTACCATTTTATTATTCTGTGTGTTGCATTGCTAGCCTGCGCTGACTTGCGTGCGGTTGGAGGCGGGGCTGCAATAGCAGCATGAGGACTGCTCCCAGTGCGCATGTCGGATAGGTGGGCTGCCTACAGCCGGTCTATCTGACATGCGCACTGTAGACCCAGCAATCCCAGGGCTCAGAAACAGCCGGGGATTGCTGGCACAGGCTCCCAATCTTAAAGTGAGCGCTGGGTTAGCCTGCTCCCACCAATCCTGGAGCTGCGCTCAAGCTGAAAACAGCAATACAGCAGCTCAAGGATTAGTTGGTGGCACGACAGGAAGACGTGAACCACCTTCCTGTTCGTCGCCCAGGGCTCGGAGGAGGGGAGACACGCAGCATGGTTGAGTCTTCTCGGCACTGCAGAGCCGGACTGGCTGTTGCGGGCACCGGGTGTTTCCCCGGTAGGCCGCCAGGGAAGGGGCCGGTTTTAGGCCCTGGGGGGCCGTTTTTGTTACCGGCCCCCTTTGACAAAAAAACGGCCGAAATCGGCCTATCAAACAGCTCGACCGCACCCCCCTTCTCACCCCCAGGAGGGCGGCCGAGCTGTTTGTCAGGGCCGGTTTCGTTTCCCAGTCCGGCCCTAACTGCACTGCGACCCGCCCCACCATTTTTAAATAATAGTAGCCGCCATTATGAGGACCTCACCCTGGAATGGGGGGCGTTCACAGATACTGAGCAGAAGAGCAAGCGCTACACACCACTCACATGCACCAAGCGAAACCGAAGAAGGGCATTTCATATTTCCATTGTCACTTCATATAGGTAGGGCCGAAGTGCTTACTCAAGGCCACCTGGGCGCTACATAACCTACCGACACAGCCTCGGGTTTTAGTGTCTAATTTACGGCCCAGGGTCACTCTGTGGCCAATGATGGCCTTTAACACACAATGGCAAGGAAACTTGCTACAACCCAGAGGAAATTAGCACACCTAGTGCAAGTCTGAGGAATGCAAACATCACTCCCACAGACTGCATCGCTCCAGGACGATCTTGCACACAACCAGAACTCCCCCAGCCCCTCCCCCTTGCACTGCACACCACTCTAAGTGGCAGGTGGGCACAGGAACCACGCTTCCGTGCCAGGTGAGTCGCTCAAGGTCCACGGATGGGCCTAGGGCGCCGCGCAGTCGTCCTTGGAGCCCACGCTTCCAGCAATTGTAAAGTGAGAGACTCACACGCTTGGGGTGGGGGCGGGGGCATAGTCCAGTGGGACAAAGGCCTTTCCCTCCTCTGTGAACTACTGACGCTTCTTTTCTTGTTATCGTTCTGTCGTAAGATAGCGCAGCATGTTGAGTACCTGCTGTATGCAGCCAAGTCTAAGCAGTCTTTCATCCTTTCCAGGCCGATAACACATCTACCATTGCGTTCTGCAAGAGCAGCGCCAAGACAGAACTCTAGCTAGCAAAATAGTCTTATCAAATATAAGTGTGTATACACTCCTAGCATGCCGCCTCTGGACTGCTTCACAGCGGTCTACCCGCCCGCCGTATTCATGTAGGTGTCTTTTCAAAAGAGCAGTCCCTTCTGCACCCACAGCTGGGTAACGAAGCTTGACTGTTGGACAGTGGTGTTCGCATCCAGTCTATCGGCTTAAAGCGACCAGGTCGGATACTGTCCGGCGCCGCCATTTCAAGGACAGGCAAGAGTGAGAGAGGGTGTTTGCTGGCGCTTAGCAACTCACAGCAAAGACAAACCAAAGTGCACAAAGAAAAGAGCTATGGATGGTACTCACGTCTTACTCTCGTATGTCTCACCAACGAGCACTCGTTTCTTTCCCATCTAAATGTGACACCACACTTCCTTTGCTCTGGTATGTGACACCACACTTCCTTTGCTCTGGTATGTATCTGTATGTGAATTTCGCTTCTAAATGGGCTTTATGATCCTAAAAGGGTGTTCACTTGCTGCTATTTTACACCTACGTGGGATTCTATCCTTCTAAAGATTGTCTTGGGCCATCACCACTGGCTCTGGAGACACAAATTCTAGTCCCTGGCTGCACACTGAACCAGAAGTCCTGGAGTGCATCTTTGCAGTAGGTGTCAGGTGTCCGCTCTTACGCTGCGCATTCCTCCAACATAGCTTCTCCCAGGACCAGACTGTTCTAAAAAAAAAAATGTCTCCATTTTGCAGGGCATTAAAGTGGGAGTGGAAAGCTCCAGAAGGTGGGTACCGCAGCCTAATCCTACATTGACATCACTCCATACCTGCCCAAACCCTCCTGCACGGCATTCTGGGAATCTCCAAGGTGGCATCTTCAAGTGGTCTGCTGAAAAACCTTGAGTGAGAACCTAAGCCCTGCCCCCAACTGCCACAGCAGCCTGGTTCCTTCCCTCTAAGGCATGGGGAGCCCCTCTAAGGCTCGGCCCCTTCCCTCCAAGGCACGGGGAGCCCCTCTAGGACTGGGTCCCTTCCCTTGAAGGCACGGGAGCCCCTCTAGGACTGGGTCCCTTCCCTTGAAGGCACGGGGAGCCCCTCTAGGACTCGGCCCCTTCCCTCTAAGGCAGGGGGAGCCCCTCTAGGACTGGGTCCCTTCCCTCCAAGGCACGGGGAGCCCCTCTAGGACTCGCGCCCTTCCTTCTAAGGCACGGGAGCCCCTCTAGGACTCGGTCCCTTCCCTCTCAGGCACGGGAGCCCCTCTAGGACTGGGTCCCTTCCCTTTAAGGCACAGGAGCCCCTCTAGGACTGGGTCCCTTCCCTCCAAGGCACGGGGAGCCCCTCTAGGACTGGGTCCCTTCCCTCCAAGGCACGGGGAGCCCCTCTAGGACTGGGTCCTTTCCCTTGAAGGCACGGGGAGCCCCTCTAGGACTGGGTCCCTTCCCTCTAAGGCACGGGAGCCCCTCTAGGACTGGGTCCCTTCCCTCCAAGGAACGGGGAGCCCCTCTAGGACTCGGCCCCTTCCCTCTAAGGCACGGGAGCCCCTCTAGGACTCGGCCCCTTCCCTTTAAGGCACGGGAGCCCCTCTAGGACTGGGTCCCTTCCCTCTAAGGCAGGGGGAGCCCCTCTAGGACTGGGTCCCTTCCCTCCAAGGCAGGGGGAGCCCCTCTAGGACTGGGTCCCTTCCCTCCAAGGCACGGGGAGCCCCTCTAGGACTCGGCCCCTTCCCTCTAGGGCACGGGGAGCCCCTCTAGGACTCGGTCCCTTCCCTCTCAGGCACGGGAGCCCCTCTAGGACTGGATCCCTTCCCTTTAAGGCACGGGAGCCCCTCTAGGACTGGGTCCCTTCCCTCCAAGGCACGGGGAGCCCCTCTAGGACTCGGCCCCTTCCCTCTAAGGCACGGGAGCCCCTCTAGTACTGGGTCCCTTCCCTCTCAGGCATGGGGGAGCCCCTCTAGGACTGGGCCCCTTCCCTCTCAGGCACGGGGGAGCCCCTCTGGGACTGGGCCCCTTCCCTCTAAAGCACGGGGAGCCCCTCTAGGACTGGGTCCCTTCCCTTTAAGGCACGGGGGAGCCCCTCTAGGACTGGGTCCCTTCCCTCTAAGGCACGGGGGAGCCCCTCTAGGACTGGGTCCCTTCCCTCTAAGGCACGGGGGAGACCCTCTAGGACTGGGTCCCTTCCCTTAAAGGCACGGGGGAGCCCCTCTAGCACTAGGTCCCTTACCTTGAAGGCACGGGGAGCCCCTCTAGGACTGGGTCCCTTCCCTCTAAGGCACGGGGGAGCCCCTCTAGGACTGGGTCCCTTCCCTCTAAGGCACAGGGGAGCCCCTCTAGGACTGGGTCCCTTCCCTCTAAGGCACGGGGGAGCCCCTCTAGCAATAGGTCCCTTACCTTGAAGGCACGGGGAGCCCCTCTAGGACTCGGCCCCTTCCCTCTAAGGCACGGGGAGCCCCTCTAGGACTAGGTCCCTTACCTTGAAGGCACGGGGAGCCCCTCTAGGACTAGGTCCCTTACCTTGAAGGCACGGGGAGCCCCTCTAGGACTGGGTCCCTTCCCTCGAAGCACGGGAAGCCCCTCTAGGACTGGGTCCCTTCCCTCGAAAGCACGGGGAGCCCCTCTAGGACTAGGTCCCTTACCTCTAAGGCACGGGGGCCCCTCTAGGACTAGGTCCCTTACCTCTAAGGCACGGGAGCCCCTCTAGGACTAGGTCCCTTCCCTCCAAGGCACGGGAGCCCCTCTAGGACTAGGTCCCTTCCCTTGAAGGCACGGGGAGCCCCTATAGAACTCTGCCCCTTCGCTCTAAGGCACGGGGAGCCCCTCTAGGACTTGGCCCCTTCCCTTTAAGGCACATGAGCCCCTCTAGGACTAGGTCCCTTCCCTTGAAGGCACGGGGAGCCCCTCTAGGACTGGGTCCCTTCCCTCCAAGGCATGGGGAGCCCCTCTAGGACTCGGCCCCTTCCCTATAAGGCACAGGGAGCCCCTCTAGGACTAGGTCCCTTCCCTTGAAGGCACAGGAGCCCCTCTAGGACTAGGTCCCTTCCCTTGAAGGCACCGGGAGCCCCTCTAGGACTCGGCCCCTTCCCTTTAAGGCATGGGGAGCCCCTCTAGGACTAGGTCGCTTACCTCTAAGGCACGGGGAGCCCCTCTAGGACTTGGTCCCTTCCCTCTCAGGCACGGGGAGCCCCTCTAGGACTAGGTCGCTTACCTCTAAGGCATGGGGAGCCCCTCTTGGACTAGCTTCAGAGGTCTGGCAACCTTTCTTTCCCTTTCTAGGCAAGGTACAGTGTGATAAGCAATTAGCACGTGCACATTCCATCCTCACCTTTGCCTCTCCCCGGAACAGGTGCAATCACTGGCACAAGATGACCCCACTGTGTGAGGAGGCCTTTGACCCCCAGCTGTCGAGCAGAGGAACTAGCTTGTGCACGCAGTGTCATTCAAAGGCCAGCAACTACTGAGGAGCCAAGACAGAGAACAAGGATACAGCTTGAAGCGCCAGGAGCAGCGCAGGTATCTGGAAATGAATGTTCGATCTGCCTTTGAGATGATGATTTACTATAATATTAGCATGGCGTCCTAGTCTCGAGGCCTGATTATGGTAAAAATGTAGTCTCGTGCAGAGTTCACAAGTGTGTGCTTCACTGTATTGTAGACTCTTCAGTAATTTACTACAAATATACATGCTCACACTAAGAATGTTCTCTCATAAGTCCTGACCAGGTCAGCACCAGTCCATGAGGGGTCCCCTCTGTGACAATCTTCATATGCGCAGATATCGAGCCGTGATAGACCATAGTCTCACTCGCTCGGCCTATACATGCATGCATATAGGTATTCACGGGTGGCCACCCGGAGCCTCTTACCCTAATGTACAGTAGCGGACCTTAAAAGGTAGGCACTGGTAGTTCGCATTTTCAGAGCTTATAGTGTGACTTTGTGAGACTCACTCACACAAAACTCCAAAACCCAAGCAGTAAAAAAAAAAAAAAAGCAGAAAAAGGGGGATTACATGGGGTTGAACGCATTCCTCACAGTGTTTCTCACCCCCTAAGAGATCTTATTCACCCCTCGCGTATCCCAAACGGCTCGCAAACACCCCTCCCCGAAAGCCAACTAGAAAAATGTAATAAGTGGCAAACACCTTAGACACACATTGAGTTCCTGACCAGTACAGTGTAGGCAATGTTTTTATATAAAAATGTCTTTATTGAATTTTACAGGTCAACATAAAAAAAAATACAAAAACTCGGGTACAGGCAGGTACCACATGAGACCAGATTTTCAAATATACACCCCATTAGTATCCAGATTTAAATATAAAAAAGAAATATCGTTTCATGTATGTGTGCGTTGCGACCCTTCAAGAGTGATGCCAGTTGACTACATGGTTACGTTAGCATTAGGTGTGGACTTCGCTGGTATAAAGCTCTATCCATCCACTCAAGCTTTGAATATGTTTCAGGAGACAGCCCCTGGCTTCATATGTTGTGTTCTCGAGAATACGTCTGTCCATGCCTCATTTCCATAACGAGGCACTTGGGGTAGAGAGGACTTGCTTCCTCCAGTTTTGGGTGATGTCCTTCACAATATTCAATAAGGCCAATTTTGAACTTCTTTGTTTTGGTCATTTCATTATAGTCTGGAGTGTAAGGAATATACCTGACTTGAAGGCCTTTAGCGCCGGCAAGCCCAAACTGTATGTTGAAAAGCTCTCTCTGTGGTCTGACATGTCAGGCATTCTGCCCTGGTCCCTTCTGGAAATGCCACAGTCTTTCGGGGGTCAGGTAACTATGAAGGTATTTTAACTGCATCAGACAAAGCTTGTTTGAGATGGCTGCTGCACGTGGAGCCTTAAGTGCGAACATCCACGCATAGTCGTCAAGAGAGCCGATATCCACCTCCCATGATACACTTTGTTTGTTAAACTGGGCAGGTGAATTGATCACTAGGGTTTTGTATTTGTAAGTGACCTTCTCCGTTTGGAGGAGGGGAAACATCACCAGTTCCACCTCAAGGGGACTAAACTCCGGGACCTCCTCAAGATTAGATGTGAGGCATAACACATGCCGGAGCTTGAGATATCGGTAAAACTGGGAATGTAGTAACCCATGATCTTCTCCGACTTCTGCAAAGGACTTCATTACACCTCCACTGGTCACATCCCTTGGAATACAGATGTCAAGGCCATCCCAACCCCCAAAGCCCTCCATGGCAGCCTGCAAGCCCCACCATTATACTTGTTTCGGGTCTTCCTTCTCTCCAATAACACTCTGGACTCGGGGAATTCCTGAAGAGAGTTTTCCGCCATACAAAAACTGGATCAGGGACTTCTCTAAGAACCACAGCTCTGTAGCATCAGCTGGACCCCGTTGGATCCCATGTGTGTGGAATGTATCCAGTTGTTTGCTACTCTCAGGTGAGCGGACCAGTAACGAGAGCAGGGGCAATCATAGCTAAACTGCCACCGTACGTTGATTTGCGACATTTGAGGAATGCAATCCGAGGGTGGTCTTTGCTCCATAGGAAGAGTAAGCATACAAAATGTTGGGGAGGGCGATCATTTTCAGCAGGACGATTCTTCCCCCATCCTTCACAGGGGGCGGGACATCCAGGTTTGCGCATCTCTCCAGGTACCCTCAAAAAAAGCGATTATGCAGTCAGTGTGAGCTGTGTCTTCTACCCTCTTAAGGCAAACCCCAGAAATCGCATGCTCGGGGTAGTATCCCGAATCCCACTTTCAGCTACCCCTGATCATAGCTGTCCACGAGGGAAAGTGGATACAAGTTTGGTTTCGTCCCATTAACCAGTACACCTGTATATTGGCCGAAGACCACCAATAACTGCATTACTGCCGGACCACAGAATACTGGGTTACTTAAATAAATTAGTAGGGTATCTGCGCAGAGTTATTTTATACCTACCAGGTTCTCGGACCTCCTAAATCGAGTGACCAGTTCAGAATGCTCGATCCGGCGGGGAAGAGGTTCATTTGAGATAGCGAACAATAAAGAGGAAGGGAGACATCCCTGCCGTACCCCTCTCCCAAGCCAAATGGGGCTGACAAGGAGTTTCCAACCATAACCCGAGCACCTGGCTGCGTATATAGTGTACGGGTATAAGCTACAATGCAATGTCCCATGCGCTTTAGCGGCTTAAAGAGCTAATCCCATGATATGCTATCAAAAGCCTTCTCTAGATCTATAAATAGTAAGGCTCCCTTCACCAGCGACTCACAGCAAGCGCGTTAGTTGCATGACAGCTATTATGTCTAGCCGCTCAGTGTGACACAAATCGACTATGGTCAGAGTGGCTCAAGCCAGTTGTTACTGTAGCAAGTCTCCGTGCTAAGATTTTGGCCAAGATTTTGCCTCTATATCAATTTGAGAAAAAAGGCAACATTTTGACTTCCAGAACAGGAGGCGTTGTATCATTTCAGTACTAAATTATTATTTGAAATACTTGCACATACATGGGAGAAGTCAACAGTTCTGGGTTTAATATACTAATGCATGCAGACAGCATGTGTGCATGCCTGTGTTGGTATGTTTAAACCAGACCGGTCTACTTTAGAAAACCCTTTGAAAGAAGCATTGGCAAAGTGTGCGTAAATACCTAATTTGGCTGATTTACTCAAGCAGATTGTCCACCACGTAGAAACTCCATGTTGCCGTTTATTGACCAGAAGGAGAGCTTGTCGAAATTGGTGACTGCCGTAATCTGAGCTTAATTTGTAAAAAAAAAAAAAAAAAAAAAAAAAAAATAAGGACCAGGGCTGTCGTCAGGCGGCCACTACAGCTTGCACCACACATGGCCCCTGCCATGCTGCCAATCTTAGTAACAAAACAACTGCTAACCATTACACTGCTACAATTGTGACAAATCGGCCTATTTCAGGCCTCCAAAGCTATAAGAATGGCTCGAGTTACAGGTAATAGTCATTTTTACTGTATTTTGAATGAATAATTACCTGGTTGTTGTGATCATCTCTAAAGTAGCCAGCCAGCGCCACCTTGTGGCAGACTGTCATAGCCCTGGGGTTGACAATTAAGTGTCGGTGCCGAGCACCGCAAACCACAGGCTCAAATTAAGCACTGGCCATATTGTTTATAAGAGTGCGCCTGCACTGTCTATGAATCTTGAAGTGTCTTTCTGAACGTGGGAGGGGAAAGCTGACCCAGGCAGGAGTGCTTGGCAGTGGATGGTAACGGAACAAACAAAACTATCAAATAAACAGAAAAGGAATGAAGGGGGAACCAGCCGGATCCAGCAGCTATTATTGAGCCGGTTTAGAGATCCGTCTGGCCGAAGTTGAACATGCTGAATTGGTTCCGGAGTAATTTTGGAACACTGGACACAACTGAGCAGTGCCCGCATGTTGTCTGCTTTCTGTTAGGAGCAGCTACATGCAATTATTGGCTCGGCCTATTTGGACCAAAGCAAAGGTACCATTAGCGCTGCTTTTGTCAAAGTATCATCCTGGCTGGGAGCCGTCCACAGCCCATCACCCAGATACCAGTGCAACGGGGGAAAGGAAGACACTCCGCTTGTTATCACTTGCACAACTCGTAGTTTCTCTTAAGTCCTTGTGAAACTCCTATATGTAAGAGAAATGCGTGCACTGTAGGAATGTCAGATGTATAATTATCTACAAGTATTTACATAAATAACAATTTAAATAGCAGTCACTCATTTTTTATGTAATATTTTTATAGCACTACTCATCCCAATGTAGGGTATCAGAGCGCTTTACATCACACACACATTTTTTATTCACAATAAATAACACAAGTCTGTAAATCAATGTACAGGATGTTACAAAAGACAGTGAGGGTGTAAGAGTCACACATTGTCTTTACTGATAGGGTTTGTGGGTTAACATTGCATGGCTGGGAAAAACACAAAGTAAGGATTTAAAACATAATGCAGTGCTTGGGGTTGTCTGTAGTAATAATATTATATTACTACCCAAAGAAACTCTTTTTAGCAGCCTTATAATAACAGATTGAGAAAAACCAATAAGGTTCTAAACCCACGCCTTGCAGTTTGCAAGCAGTGCCTTGATGCTGGCTCATAGCTCATTGAGCTACATTAGAAGGATTGGAATTTATGAACTGCAAGTAACAAAAGATCAGTGTTAAAGGTAGTAACACACTTTCCTAGCTACAGAACATAATAGTCTGTCATCTGCCTGCTGCCCGAGGAGTATTGCAGGAGACACATTAATCCCCTCTGCTACTTTAGGAGTCAAATCTGTGACAAAACAAAGAACTCCCCAGCCAGTGCCTTAACCACCAGAGTTACCTTACCACTATTATTATTCCCGGAGACTTACTGTGCACAGAAAGCTCTCTGTAGCAGGTGCCTTAACCCCATAACATATTTTAAAATGCAGC